>CABEEJ010003847.1:20678-32098 GCA_901482245.1 Timema douglasi
TATATATATATATATATATATATATATATATTAATGGCAATGATGTATAGCTGTCTGATATTTATATGTAAATTTAAATACATTTCAATTTCACTCCCGTTCCTATTAAATATGTTTGTAGTGATATTATTATTATTATTAGCACCACGTCCTACTACCCGTTCGGGTTATACGCACTTACGCTAATGTGTAATCGGGTTATACGCACTTACGCTAATGTGTAATGGTAGGGTGACTGTGAGATGAAATGGAGGACCTACAGTTTAGCGTGGAATCCGAACCACGGTGGAGGACTGGAATTCCCCACATTCACAAAATGTCTTGTCAGAGGTGAAGGAAGGGTTTGGTAATCAAATAAATCTGTGCCGGGACCGAGGATTGAACCCCGGCCGCTAGCACAAAAGCCTGACACCTTGATCCTAGACCGCCAGGTCACCCCCTCCAGTGATGTTAATAAACACACACAACAAAGTTTACTCAGTGTAAAGATCATCTCAAGTTTTATTTTTCTACAATTAATGGAAAGTTCATTTGTTTCCTATAGCCCCTTTGGATCTCAACTGTTCTCTATAGCTTAATTGTATTGTCAAAAAACCTCATTTGAGGACGCCATAATTGGCATTCATATCCTTCAGGATAGGTCGTACTCAAAATATATATACAAAACACAAACTTTATTTGGCTTAAGGCACCAATATTATACCAGTGAACTATCAAGGAATCGCTAGCTCTGTAAAATTAATTGTACAAACATTTGCTGTCTTCCATGTTATTCACTTCCACGTAGAATTTCTTTGTACACGATACTCTGAAAAATAAAGCCACTCCCAAGTCGCTGGTGGCTGCGGTATCATTGATAGCCCATTGTTAACTGATGCTTTACACTACACACGTCCATCAAAGATTCTGCCTTAACATAATGAACTACCCTTAGCATCCTGGATAGCTCAATGGTAGAGAATTGGAGCGTTAAGCCAAAAATCCAGCGTTCAATTCCCGTGTCCAGGTGTCATTTTTCAATTAACGAATAAATGGGTCACCTGATGTAATATAAATCTTCCCATCCACGTCATAATTTAGAAATACCTAATCTCAAGTGTGTGTACAAAGCTAGCATTTTATTCAGCTCACGAAAGGAATAAATTTTTAAAATATTATTATTAGGTGTTTATCTTACGACAGGTACATTCCTTTTGTAAGTGAACTTGGGTCGATAATGCGCCCTGCCCTTTGCCTCCTCCTTCAGCTCCAAGAATGTTCTTCTTTCCTTCAAGTCATCCAATATTTAAATCCTTCTTCTTCCTAAGATCCTCTTTCCCTCAACCTTTCCTTCCACGCCATCGTGGAGAAGACAGTTCCTCCTAAGTATGTGTATAATCCAGTTTGCTTTGTACCGGAGAATTCACATCCAAAATGGTTTTCTTCTCACCCACTCTTCTTAAGACTTCCCCATCCGTTACCTTGTCTGTCCACCAGATCTCAAATCTTCTCCAACACCACATTTCAAAGATATCCACGTTTGGTTTTTTCCCCGTAGAAGATATTTTGAATATATTTATAGTGTTCTATATTGAATCTATTTGTCAAAAGACTCTTTATGTCTAAACTGACTACCAAAAAATTATTTCACTTATAAGTTCCATACATAGATTCTGTAGTACTATATTAAATTGTCAGATTAGTTTATTCCTAACTTACATAGGAATATCCTTTCATAAAATGGAAAGCTATTAATTTTTGCGCTCAACATTGATAGGGCATAACTACATTATTAGTGTTATTTTAGAGGTATTGATAATATTTATCAAAACAAACAGCTGCAGATCACACGAGTTGACATATGACTACATGAAAGTATAACTAGTAACATTTCTATCAGATAAAGTTTTTCCTGTGAAAATTGTGTTGTACGTACGAAACCTCATCGAACTGTTAGAGGCCTTCTCTCATCGAATGTACAGTAAGAAGTTCTTCGTAGCCAACCGCATCTCGATGAAACAAAACTTGGGTTGCCGCAGACACGCAGGGCTGCCATTCACACACATACAAAAACTCCCTTTCTCCTCTTCCTCCGACTTCTTCTTTTTACTTGGCAAGTTTTTATCATTCCCCTGTGGAACTTTGTCCAGTGGACACCGCCATGGTTTCACCTACACGCTGACGCCGAAAAATTACCTGCCCGAATCGGACAAGCGGCTGCCATGGGGAAAATGATGGTACAGGAGGCACATGTGAGTTTTATTGCCGTTGACAACAAATTTATAGACACACATTTCAAGGTTTCAAAAAAAACGCAGGAAAAAAAAATCGCTATATAAGTGGACACAAGAGACTGCCTAAGGCGACACGGTTTTATTACATTAATTCCTAGCATTAAAAACAAAATTGTATAATCTACATTGGTGGGCACGCGGACTAAACGACAGACTCGTCTAGTGTGGCTTGCCGGGGACGGTAAGGTTGGAATCATAATTCCGTCATAAAGTTAAGATTTAAAAAAAATCTTAGATGGTTTCCCACTCCTCCTCCACGCACATGCAAGTATATTTAGACTATATACCACCTTTACCATCCTCACTCTAATAACTTAATTAAATTCGACGGATTGTTAGACGTTGTACAGTTATGAATAAACACGCCACCATAATTTGCATCCATTGTTTAAGAGTATATAGTGTACTTCTATACCTTTTGTTGACTAAATTAACTTAAGGTATTTTATGACGTTATACATTGAGAGAAAACATTATTAAATATTTATTTTGTATTAATATTTATGTTATAAGTCGATAAAAACAGCGTTAGTACTAGAATGGTTATTCACTTTGATATGAAATAGCTTGCAGCTATATTCTTAAATCCAATTAAAAGCTGTCAAAAGGGTGAATACTTCCAAAATGAATTTACCTTTATATTCATTCGGTGTATAAACACACATATATGTATAGGTAAATTTACATACTAAGGATAAACCAATGTAAATTTATGCTGTCAGTTTCGTTATTAGACCTAAGGTAGTTTTAATATATGATCACGTGTTTGAAATATTTCTTAAACAAACCATAAATTTAAGGAACTTCGACAAATTCCCCAGTTTTGTTTGTGCACCACGTCCCAATGACTTCCCGGGATATCCAAATCTAATCATTATAATAGTGTTGCACAAATGAGAATGGTAGAATCTAGAGGAAATTCACCCATATTTGCGTAGATGGAGAGTGAGAAACGACTTTTAAAAAACTCGGTACACCCAGTCCAAGTATTCGAACTCCAACCCCTCCACGACTAGGAAAACAGATTGGACGAGTTTGAAGTTAAGTCCGTGTGCCCACCGATGGAGGTCTAGTACCTATTAAATGACCACTTGTAAATCCCATGAAAAATACAACCATTTGGTTGTTCCCGAACGAAACGAGTGTCGAAGACACGACGAAAGGCCATCAATCCGGACTGTTAATAATAATGCGTTGTGAGAGATATCGCCGGGCGACGGAGCAGCACTCTCGTACCGCCACAAGAGAATCATCTGAGTCATGGATCTCACCGTTCTAGAGACATTCCTTCGCCCCTGGGCAACTGCGAGGAAGGTAAGACCCGGCTCGGGCGTAGTTTTGCAAGCAGCTCAGGCGAGACAATGGAGCTAATTGAAAGGCAGAGGTACGACCTTTCAATCCATCCCTATGCCTCCTAGTCCATCATCAAAGTACTTGAATAGCAAGCGTCTTGATAAACCGAGTCCCTTCGCTCCGTTAAAAAAAAGTTTGTATATGTTTGTTTTTTTATTTTGTGTCTTCCTACCCATCCTAACCCATTTAATTTCAATAGTAGGGTAGAGATGAGGAAAGTATAATTTAGAGAGAACACACTCAAATACACATGTGGGATATAGAATAATCTAGGAAATAAACGTAATCGCTAGACCGAGCAAATTTTAAATGCCCGACAACCTCGTCATTAGAAAAACAGAATATATGAACATACAGGATAAAGTCTTAAAATTGTATTTAATCTTAATTTTGTTTTTATAGCAATAAGGATTTTAAAATTGCGATTAAAGACTTTAAGGTAGTGACAATATAGTTCCCCCNAAAAAAAATGCGGCCCCTTAAATATGTTTTATTTTCAATGCGGCTTTTATGATCAAACGCGCTTGACAAGCCTGATCTAAATTCTAAACTATACTTCTATTTTGTGCTTCGACATTTAGTCCGCATGCCCACGGGTGCGATTTTTGAACTGTATCCATAACGCCAAATTTAGATCACAGTTGGTTTTTTATTTGTTGATACTATTCATCGTGAACTTTATAACCTGATTAATTATGTAAACAAATTAATTTAAAGCATACTCTAAAACATTCACAATTTCCATGAATTAATTTTCCGACGTGCCAGGACTCTAATCTTAGATCCTTAATCATGTAGAGAAAAACGTTTCCTAATGAGCTAAGATGTTGAACATCACGAATGAAGAGTGAAATTGTGGATCCGAGAGCGGGGTCATTTAATTGTAAGATATATCTCAAAGTTAATTTGATCTTAAATAGGCAAAATCCTAAATAACAAATTATAAACATAGTATAAAATCGTCGGTGGACATATATTCACATAGGGCGGGATAAATATTCGCATTGTAGCTTATTTCTGAATTCATAAAATTAGACTAAGATAAACTAGGTTAAAAAAAATTGCTCTATTTTAACCTTTCAGAAAGATAAAATAGGTATATATTATTAATAATCCTGTAGATACTAAACAAATCTACGTTTAAAAAATATTAACAAAGTAATCCAACTTTTTTCTTGAAACAATCCTTACCTAAACATATAATCCTATGATGCGCTGTTCTTAAATTGAAAATAATCATACAGGGATAGCCACAGTCATACTTTTACACAAATGAGTTTGTTGATAAAATTATCAAGTCATCAATTGAAAACAGGAAAAAGTTTATGTACTTCAAAACATAAGATATATAATAAAACAAAAATAAACCAACCATTCAAAATAACGTGTAGAGTTGTCGAGACGCAGCGTTTGATCATTTGTTCACCCACAGAAACTGTAAAGTAAGCCTTATAGTGAATCCGAGTCGACCGCAAAACATCGATAGCTCGCTCAATCACGACTAACATGTTCATAAACACGAAAAAGAAGAGGTGAGCTTAGCGAGAAAAAGAATTGAAAGAAATGAAGCATTGTTTCACAAGACGAAATGTTCGCCTACTTAGAAAACTTTTAATATACGTAATAGAGCAGGTACGACCACAGATACTAAAGTTTGTAGTTTAATGGTTAAAATACAATTCCCACGGTAAGGTATGCTTAGCTGTACCTCGTCTTTCACTAAGTTACAAATTAAATGAAAAAATAACCAAAAATACTGTACAAAATTATAAAGGATGTTTCCAAAATATTTATTATATACTAGAAACCTTCAGGTGTACAAAGTTAAAAAGACCCGTGGAAAGAGAGTAAGAAATAATTTATAAAAAATCTCATCCAATAAACCCGAACGGAATTAGATACCTGATCTCTCTCTGTGGTGCGGTCCAGTCCTTTGTGAGAGTGACGCCTGTTAAACCATGATACAAACCAAGATTTAATCTCCTTAAGTGCAATGTTCATTATTCGTAATTTATAAATAATAATTCAAAACCTAGATTGCGAACAACTAATTTTATTTCCAGGCAGACTATTCTACCCTCTAACTATCTTAGCGTTATTTTATAGGTATTAGTAACTTACTATCCATCAAAACGGATAGCCGCAGATAACAAAACCAGACTTTCGAATCCGATAAAGGAAACCTAGTAGCTTTTCTAGTTGGCAGATAACTTACTTTAGTGCCCGCAGGGTCTAAGGCGTCACACTCGCGATAAGATAGACTGCAGATTAGGGGGAGATCGGGGTTCGAATCCTGGTCGGGCGTACTGAAGGTGGTTTAACAATCATACCTCCACGCAAATGCATGTACAGTTCATATAAATTCAACCTTACTAATCCCTACACATTAGCAATTATTTCATAGGCGTATAACCTTAACAACCGTTACTAAGACAGTGTTATAAAATTATAAATTATCAGAAAAGGTTCTTCCTATGAAAACTTAATTGTAGATACAGATACATTTAATTGTCATTTAAATTATATTACAACCAAACAATTATACTATTAATACTACCAGCACCAGCGGGACGAGTTCTAAGACATCGAGCTCACAATTGTCAGCCATGGCAATGGCAAGAATGGCGGACATTTTAATTTTAATATAATATAGTCCAAATGTCACAGAAAGGGCATTAGGAAACTTACTAAAAATACTTTCACGTGTTAATATGTCAAGTCATGTGGTTTATAGCGTAACTGTCACTTTTGATTAATAGTATCAATAAATATAAAACAATACTAATAATCTATTAAAATGTTCACTGCTGACCGTAAAAAGTATATAATCCCTAAAAGGCTATTATATGAAAATTGTATTTTGAATTTAAGGTGTAACAAAATGTGTATGAAATAGATTGATTTACAAAATGGCTTGAGGGGAACCAAATTGAAAAGAACCAATCTCCCTAATTGTAACGAGTTACAAAGAGTAGAATTTTGTAAACTCTAACCACCACGTTAAGGATGTATGACGTATGTAAGATGCCGTAAACCAATTAATTCAATAAAGTGATATTTGAAAATTAGGCCTACATTTTCTTGCGCCAACATTCGATTATTGAATATTAAATAGTTACCAAATAAGAAAAAAAAGTATATTTTATAGAATTGAAAGGAAAACTTGAATGTAAATCTAGCTTAATTTACTAACTGGGTAATTCATTGACATTTATTTATAAAAAAATATGTTATTTCAGTCACAAGCTTCATTCCCCTGAATTATTAGAACATGGGGGTTCAGACTTCCAAAACTGTAGGCCTACTTGCCCCATTTAATCAAATATTTATACATTTATGCTAGATTGGGTTCATACGGATACATTTAATCTAAATTATACCCTTCTCATCCCTACAACATATGTGTAATAAATATATTTTAGTCCATCCCGAACGGGTAGTGAGGCGTGATGGAGAAAATACCTCATTTTAAATCAAGTATTATTTCACTAATAATTAGTTATATTTTTATGAAGTACATAAGAAACATTATTCTGTTTTAGTCCTAGTTAGTTAATTATAGTCAACTTCACACTCATGGAACAAAAGCATATAGTCTGAGGAAATAGCCTATCCGCACAAACAACACTCAGTTGATTTTTTTTTTATCACTGAGTCTTACTACCTACTTGTTCAGATTACAGGCATAAATAATAATTACTCTAATGGAGTAGGAATGAGGAAGGAAGCATTTTAGAGGTAATAAATCCGCATTTGCATGCAAGGAGAGTGAGAAACCATTCAGGAAAGATCACCCTCAGTAGACCCGACCATGATTCAAACCCCGACCTGCCCGTCATCAGCAGGTCAGTCCAACACGAGAGTAACTTCTTCTAGACCATTCGGCAACTGAAGCGGGAGCCCACTTAATTAAAGAGCGTCATATCTCCCATATAAACTGTAAGATGTGATGGTACTTGCATTGAGTAAGCGACGGGTCATCTGTTGGAAAAGTAAATAACAGACATTTAAATAATATCGGAGTACGGGATACACCTGCAAACAGCCCAATTACCAGGGCAATTATCTCGTTAACATCCCAGTTCGAACTTTCAACCCCAAAACAAACTCTGAAATAAATTAGCACCGACATAGCAACGAGACTCACGGAACATGTGTTTAAAACCTCGGAAACAAGACAAACCAAACAAGGGGCCATCTTTCTTTTTGTATCTCCTTTCATAATCACTACGAGTAGAACTAGTATTACGAATGGCCGTCCGACTAGAAAAAAAACAGTATAAACTCATGGAATGCTCTGAAAGGGATTTTAATACATATCCAAGGGCTGCTACAAATAACCACAAAATAAGGTTCCTTTCAAAATGGTCAGGTTTTTATTTTTCCCTTTCTCATACGAATATAATATAATAAAAGAAGAATGACACTGAAATAAAAGTGACCTTGATTTTTATACGTAAATGTAGTTTTAATGTGTCCTTCAATTCTAAAAAGTGTTTAAGTATGCCGTTTGTATATACACTCCGTATATCCTATCTCACACAATATTGCCTTAACCGATTATACTATGGCTTCATCTTTTTTAAGCTGCACCATGGTGTAACCTGTCAAGGTAAGCTAACTACCGCTCAGGGTAAGCTAAGTGTACGTAAGTGTACATGTAAGGATATACGTATGTATATTATACTTTTGAAGAGCCAAAGCGACTAGGCCAGTTTTTTGTTTCTAAAAATATATTCATGCAGCATTTGCATATTCATTATAAACTTATATAATTATAAAA
The DNA here is from genome assembly GCA_901482245.1 of Timema douglasi. Classification (NCBI taxonomy): domain Eukaryota; kingdom Metazoa; phylum Arthropoda; class Insecta; order Phasmatodea; family Timematidae; genus Timema; species Timema douglasi. Next base: position 29,088 of record CABEEJ010003847.1, read on the forward strand.
ATAGGGTACTTTATATGAAAAAAGCTATATTAATGTATATTTTAGTAGAAATATATATTTTAAACATAATAAATAAATATATGGGTTTAATTACGTATTAATTTGTTAAAATAAGATAATTTATGAATAAACTGTTTAATAAATGTTGTTAATGTTCGTTTTATATGAAAGGCATATAATAGAATGTTCCACCAAAATCTCAACAACCAAACCTTTGTAAATTCTAGCACATTAGCCTTGATATTAATGATTAGAATACTCAAGACTGGTAATTAGCGGTAGTAGTATATTGTTTTATGAGAACAAGACCATGAGTCATCGAATAACATTCCATATTGTATAAACATCAAACATAAATAAAATAAATGGCACAGCTATAACACAAGTAGAAAGTTTCTCGAATATACTATTATAGTTTGGAATCAAATTTTCGAAAATCTGTTTGGGTTAGGCTGTAGGGAGCGCGAGAAGAAGTTAGTGTTTTTGGAGTTTTTAAAGCAAAATTTTTTTTGGCCAAAATAAAATTAAAAATTGATTCAGTCCAAACAAAGAGTTTAATTCTCATCACATGGTGATATTAAGAGTTGTCGAATATTTAATGAGCAAAATGACACGTTTTAAATTAAAATAAAAAGTTGTCACTAAGTTCCAGGACACCTTTGAAAGATATTTAAACTGTTGAGGTCACCATGTGAAGAAAATTAAACTTTATTTGTACTGAAGCAATATTTGATTTATTTTTACCATAAAAAGTTTTGATACACAGACTGAAAAAGCACTACCGTTTCTCGCGTCGCCTAAATCCCTACCTTAACAGTTAATCACCCTTAATAAGTTTCACTCAGAAAAACAAAAATAGTATTTTGTTACTAATGTGAAAATATCTCACGATATAAATTTTTAACTAAATGTATGAGCATTTTTTATATTTTAAACTAACCAAATTAAGCCATCAGTAAATTATCATAAAGTGTTTGTTTTATTTTCAGTTTAAAACATACAATTTTATATATTAAGTAGAACACTACACAGACAATCCATTTTGTTCCTGAAAAAAAAAGTGTCTTTTATCATTCTCTAGATGTCAATTTTTAACAAAATAGTTAAAACCAATTTCTAAAAAATGCCAGCATTTTATAAAAATAGGTAGTCAGTAAACTACCCTTAGTTATAAAGCTAAGATATAAATCATGACTTAGCCATGGCTGTAGTCTCACTGTCAGGTGCAAACAGAAGGACAGAGATATGTGTAAAACTCACCTTTTTTATATTCCTGGGACACAGAGACCCATCATAATCAAAAAGTTCAAAAATATTCACGATTGCAATCATTTCTCTCTAAGTAAGAATGTATATATATAAAAAGAATATTGGTGAGTCTGGATAAATGTTTTTATTGATATTAGATGACAGTGTGTCAAATGAAGATGTAACAATATTGAATGTTAATCGCGTTTTGAATGAGAAGTCTTTCATTTCTTGTAATTTTACTATCCAAAGTAAAAAAAAAAGTTTTAAGAAACGTTGACATGTGGAAAGTGGATGACATAATTCGTTATTTAAATTGGTTAGATACCACCAGGTAACAAAAAAAGAAAGGTAAGTTCACCGCAAGCCCCATCATCTGAACATTTCTGATCGTCTTCACAAAAACACACAAGCATGCGACCCGAAGAAACTAGTTGAGAGATAAAAAAAAACATAAGAACATAAGAGAAAGAGGTAGAGAAGAGAAAATTATACATTTTCGAGTGCACCCAAAGTAAAAAGAAAAGAAAAAAACTAAAACAACTTGGAGCAATTATACCGCTAACATGTAATTAGGCACTTCAGTTTTATAAACAAACCCAAGTAGGGAAGAGGAAATCCTTTTTTTCACCTTTTGCCTGTTAGAAACTAAAATTATTCATCACCTAATCATACTTGAAATCTTATAGCGTTAGCTATAAACGCTACCTAAGTAAAACGAGCTATTATAATTGAATGCTTTTTTACCTCTAGTCTTGTTTGGTGTGGCTATATGAAGTACCAACACAAACAAATACTTTGTTTTGAGGGTACTTTGTAAAGCTGTCGTTGGTGATTGGACTGAGTTGATTTGTAATACAATTTCTTCACCTTGCCACTTAATGATTCTAGTACAAAGTTTATTCTTTCGTGTTTGCGTATCTTTTATTCGTCCCTTAAAGGGTTGATTGAAACAAGTGAAAGCACCAGTGTGCCCTAATACTTACGTTAAAAAAAAAAAAAATTCAAAGAAACAATTCATGAAAGCAAGTGTTATTTACTTTCATTTAATAAGATAAAGAAATTTAAAGTATTATTTCAAATAAACTAAAAAATCTCATGTAATGTTTAAAAATCATTTATTGGTAGTTATTTTAGGTTTTTAAGACAGTTCCTCTTTAGAGGACGCCATTAAACAAAGTCTTAGATAAACTGCTTTAAAGGAAATCCAATCACCCGGGGAGGTGCTTATTGTATTGTAGTTCACGGTTAAACATGACTTCATCACGTCTTAGTACCCATCCGGGTTATTCACATATTAATACTAAAAGAATAAGGATTAGGGAGCATAACATTTGAAATAAATTCACCCACATTTGCGCTGAGCAAGTAAGAAATAATTGACTGGGACTAGCTTCAATTTATTAGTCACCGACAAACCAGACTATCAGGGAAGAGCGCCTTAAATTGATTAATGTGTTATGATAACATAGCACCAAAAAAAAGTGGGTTATCAGCATCAAAGAACACATTTTAAGTATGTAATTTAACTGAACCCTATAAAGTAGCAAGCTTACCTTGCATTATTATACTATGGTATAGCTGTTAAGGTCAAATGCAATCCGTCAAGTTAAAGACTGCAACAGTACAGGGTAAACGGAGTGTACAGAGTTATAATCTAAATTCGTATTCAAACAATTTCATATTCAACTAAAGTAACACATTGTTTGGTGTATATGTGTGTGTATATATATATATATATATATATACAGACACACACATAC
>CABEEJ010003847.1:42038-74685 GCA_901482245.1 Timema douglasi
TTCACCTCTGACAAGACATCTTGTGAATGTGGGGAATGCCAGGTCTCCACCGTGGTTCGGATCCCACGTTAAACTGTAGGTCCTCCATTTCATCTCACAATCACCCTACCATTACACATTAGCGTAAGTGCGTATGTAGTAAGACGCGGTGCTAATAATAATAATAATAATAATAATAATAATAATAATAATAATAATAATAATAATCATTGAAAGCGTAAAAAATTGATAATTACCGCCAACATCTTGATCCAGATCCAGAGCACAGATGAACGCCCGGTTTCTGTAGAAAATATCTTGGTATTTTCCCGTATCATCTACAAAACCTGAATTCCAATTCATTCACTCGAAAACCATTATTTGTAGACACAAACACACACACGGCATAATGTACTCACACACCCCACGAGACAAGTAGCACGCCAAATTAAAATTTAATACAAGATGGCGAAAGTTAACCTTGACGTTGGAATCACAAACAAAACAATTAGGCGCGTACCATCACGTGTAGTGGATAGCGAGCGCTATCTTTGAAGCATTCGCGTTGTTACGATGTGCGTGAAATTAAAACTAAAATTATTTTCGTGACTTTATGACCAAAATATTAAAAATTCGTGACTTTTTCGTGACCCAGTAGACACCCTGTATAATAATAATACAATATGGCATTATCTTATAAGTTGCACCGTAATATAACCCATCAAAGTTAGCTTGCTAACTTTCAATGCACACAGACTGTACATTTAATAATTTTGAGTTATACTGTTCAATTTTCATCAGAAGGATCATTCTTATCTGACAGCTAGAAAAAATTACTAGATATGATTTCACGCAGTCATTCGTCAGGCCTTGTGATATCAATAGTTAAAAATAGCTTAATGTTATCAACTTTGAGACCAAGAACAACATTTGTATTTTAAAAATGGTCCTTGCTAAGATAATTTAAGTATAAGGATAGTTTAACCAACTTCAATATTAAATAAACCAAATACTATCACGACCTCAAAGAACTAAGGAAAGTGACAACTTATTAACACATAAAGGAGACGTCTGGCAGCTGAAGAGTTTAGCGACGTAATATTTCACAAAAATCCAGTAACTTTAACATGTAAATCATCATCAACGCAACCCACAGGGTGAAAAAGTACGAAAAACACTAACATTAACACTTTTCTGCATCATTATCAAGCCCTAGGTACTTTCGAGTAGATTTCTCCCCCTCCCAGTTTCAAACGAAACATCAAGGGTGATAGTTAAAGAGCCAACCTAGTCAGGACGTTAACTAAGTGAAGACAACAGTAGCGGGATATCCAGGCGTGAAGACATAAATTACAACCAGAATAGCGCCAAGAGGCTACGGCAACAATCCAGTCCGCTGACTAGAGCGGTGACGGGTTGCAATACAGCGGCGATATCACGAGAATGAACGTCTAGAGATTCCGGCAACAATCCAGTCCGCTGACTGGAGCAGTGACGGGTTACAAATACAGCGGCGATATCACGAGAATGAACTTCATGAGATTCCAACTACAATCCAATTCAATGAGTAAATTGAAGAACAAATATAAAATGCCCGTAACTAGAGAAAAAATGGAACCAGTACAAAATAACTCTAAATAAAAAAACTTGTTTAAAAAAATATTATTGTATTTAATCTTAAGGTGTATTATTGTAATTTCGGTCTTTGGTTTTCTTAAAATTAAATAACCTGTCAACGTAAAATGAAAATTATATTGTGCTACAGCAATAATAAAGAAATTTCAAAATATGTGTGTCCAACCAACTTAGTGGATTGTAACCCGGCAACTTCCTGAGCTACGAGGGTTGCCTAAGCATACGGCTCACAAAACAATACAGGCTTACCTTTAAGTTTAGATATCAACTTTCACTAACACTGGAACATTAATCCACGAATTAATGTTTACATTCATAACAGTAAAATTACGTTAATTGAAATGCTAATAAGGAATTTTTCAAACAATGGGAAAATATATTACAAGCTGTCAAAAAAATAAGGATCATTAAAATTTGAAAAATCTGCATCTTATTACATTTCGGGAGTATTTGAAAAGTTAAATAAAGGAATGTACATCCAGCTAGGTCTAAATGTATGTTGAGAAATTCTGCTTCCATGTGCATATATGTTACTTTTTATAAATAAATTAGAAGTATTTAGGGAGTGGTTTCTGTACACACTATTATATCCAAGATAGATTATCAAACTAATTAGACTTTAGAGCAATCACAAAACGCAGTTTTCATGCCATCAATTCATTACTGTGGCAAGGAACCCTTCAATTTTTTAATAACTATACAAACACGTTAATGACTTAGATATGCTGTTGAACAATTTACAGTTTACAATGTCATAAAGAACAAAGGTAGATTAAGTTCTGTGGAAATTACTACACAGAAGATAGCAATAGTGCCACGGATTTATAAAATAATTAGTAAGATACAATCATACATAATTATGTTCTAATAAAGTCTATCATTAAAACACTTTTTTTTATTTGCCATCAGTAAACTACCATTAATTTATTATCTCCGAGAAAAAAATGTTACTCATGTAAAGCACTTTCCCGATATAAATTTTTAGCATTATTAAATTTTCTTTTTATAAATCTCAATTTTCAAAAGTCAATAAACTAACTACCCCTAAATTTATGATATAAATCAAATCACAATTTTGGGGCCTCAATGTATGATTAGTGATTCCATAATATATATTACGTTCGAACAAAAACCGTCTAAACATTTCCGGCTGTAGCTTCATCTACAGACCGAATTGTTAAACCCACTTTCCTTAGTTCAGGGACATGATGAACGACAAGATCCATCCTAACATCTAAGAAAAAGATTGTAATGAAAACAATACTTTATTTATATAAAAAAGTAAAAGTAAATCCAAACAATAAATGTAAAATGAGAGGCCCGTAAAAAGCTTGTCCTCAGCAGGTGTAAGACGAAGACAAGAGACCGTGTGTTTGGCTGATAGATGACGTATGCGCGGTGCTATCCATCATGGTGGTAATCGCTCGCCCTGTCCAGCTTGTAGAACATGGGCTACTCTAGTTGGCAAGAGAGCCTCAACTGCGCAGCCCGACAGAACCGGCGAATAGTCGCAGCCACAGGAGAAGCAACAGTTTGGGGATGTCATCATTCGCTTAGCTGGGTTCTGAGCTAGTAAGCCCCAGGGTTTATTTCTACAATGTAGTCGCTTACCTTTATTTCACATACAAATGCCTGAACCATTAAAATGTATCCAACAGGGACTGTTTCTTTAAGAGTCCTTCTTTCTTCCCATATGACGCCTAGTTTAGGTAATACAGCTCAAAGTAAACGTCAAATCGTAGTACATCCTTTGTCAAAGGGACAGTCAGATAGGCGGGTGGATCCAGAACTATTTGTAGTGAGTGACCTATAAACTGACAGTAAAGGATTAAGTTAGCGTGAACAAACTATAGCTATTAATAGCAATAAAGTTAACGAATAAAAATAATTAGAAATACGTTCGTAGCAATAATTACATTCATCGATCACTCCCAATAAAATCCATCATCATGCCGTTGTTGGGGGCCTTAGTTTATACATGGCAAGCTCATTGAGTCTGGTTTACCGGTGTCAGGAAAGCCAAGGTTGGGTCCCCAGCCGGATTATACCAAGGTTTTTTTCCCCCTTGAATGGTTTTTGTCCTTTAAATTAAACCCTCCACATCCCTACCACACTAGCGTAATTAAGCTTAATATGCGTGAAACCATAACGGGTGGTGAAACGAGCTGAAAAAAAAACATTCCCCCGTTTCTGGAGGAACATGAGTCGGAGAGAGATTTTGACACTCTTGCCCATCAATTGCCTTGACTTTCGTGGCTTTTTATATTGCCTTAGTGTTAGATTTTTGTTCGTTTATTTCAGTCATGCGGGGACTTCATTGAGACATTTCACTACAATTACAACCACATGGAACTTTACATGACGATCAAGGTTAAGTGTATATCAGGCCTGGAAACACGAAGAAAAAGCTACTCATTTATTAATGCCAGGTTTACTTTTCCTAACAGTGGAAATCTTGGAAAGTGGAGGTTTGTTTTTATTTGCTATTGCTTAAGTTTCAATCTCTAGCCTTATGGCAACATCGCTAAGGATGATTTTGGATCAAAAGAGGGCCACTGGTACAGACTATAAGAGGATCTCTCTTGAATAATACTGTGTCGTAGTTAATAAATAGTCAATAGTGGGATCATTCAACCCCTTAGCTCAGTTATTCTACAGAGATAAGGGTCCTCGGTTACATTCCTGGCATGGTCAAAAAATCTCATTGGTAAAATGTTGGTTTCCCCTTTCACATTGAGGAATTAACGGCCGGAGGTTGGATGTTGTGTCTGTTCTAGATTTAAGTTAGATTACAAGTCATGTGTTGATATAATCAGTCGGTTCAGAAAGTGCACGTTATATACCTCAAATAAATAAACGCATAATTATATTAGAGCTTCCTCTTTTACATTTATGAATTAAATTCTGGGAAACAGCATGTTTTGTTTAAAAAAAGAATTAATCTGCAAGTAATGGGCTGCTAAGTCGTTTTAAAGAATGCACCTTAATTAAATACACCAAATAATAACTATTAGGACCTCTACTGATATTCAGGTTCCCTTATTATTATACTACTATAAAGCCACATGGATGACTCGCTCACTGACAATGTTTACCCAATTCCAGATGAGCTAGAAACTTGAGATTTGGCAAGCTTATAGCTTCTATCTAGCCTCTATCCGACGAGAAAATTCCAAAACGTTGAAAATTTTAATTTTTAACCCCCGAAAGAAATTCAAAATGGTGGAACAACTTTAAAGTCGGTGCGGACTTTTATTTGGCGGCATCTTGTGGCTAAACGGTAAGACCTATCAAAAACGGCCCTGGACTTACATTAGGTTACATCCACTTGTAAATAAAACTTACTGGGGGTTTGGGGACGGAGCCCCCAACGAGCAAAGCAAGTATATTATAAAATCGTTATTTAATGTATTAAGTGAGAAACTCATCTTAAAGATCAAATAAATAAATGCTTGTGCTTGTAAACGGCTTTCTCATGCTCAGAATTTTTTTGCCTTGCAAATATAAAAAATAAAAAGTTAATACAAAAAGATGTTGTTGTTGAAAATGTTGACTTATTATATGATCTAGTTACAAGAGGTAAGAGAAGTATTCCTAGAATAATTCTTATTTTGATGATTGTAAACCGGGCCTGGATGTTGATGTCATTTTTTTACCTCTTATACTATGCTCATGTGGACATAAACTCTGGTCATAATTTCAAAATTTTGTAGATAAGTATATTTATAGGTAATTTACTAGTTAGTTTTGAACATATATTTAATAATTTTGATATGTTTTAGTATTAATGAATTCACACAAAAAAAATTCACCAGAGTTGTCTGACTGACAAGATAATGTAGGTTTCAAATTAACTTTTTACTCAATGCTTTTATGGTGGGAAAATTCATATTACTGGTAGAGGAAGCATTTTAAATAAATGTGAAATACTTTTGTTAGAGGGGTAGCAATTGCATCCAAATACTTGCATTTATAATATATGTTCATGTTTAGAGAAATGCAATAGTTTATCAACTAGAAGTTTTTAATTGCATTCAGATATATTTTAGTTCCATTTTGAAAGGGCTTGTTTAATTCGTGTGCATTCCGTCTTAGTTTTGTTTTTCCGTCATTTATTAGAATTTTAAATATTTATTTTTGGTAATTTGTAGGTTATCAAAATCAGGGCCCGACTTAGAATTCACTGTAACCAATGTATTTGTATGCGTTATAAAACTTCAATTGAATTACGAGAAAATACTCTGAACTATACATTTCTATTATGTTTTTATCACTGCGTCTTACCGAGCCTTAACTAATAAGTTTTTTTTCTCTTCATTTTAATAGATTTCTCAGGTAAGTCCAAACACAAACAGTTCGAGTTTCACGCACTTTACAGTTCCCCTTTTAAGGCTCTTCCACTTAGCAAATAACTGCGAGCGATCCTTCCCTCCTCCCGGGCGCAGCAGAAGTGCAGACAAGCAGGCTGGCCTCAACTTGCAATAAGGCGCGAAGCTTCCAGTGTTGCCACGTTACACCCAACAACGAACCAACCACACGTAATCGGCAAGGACATTACCCTTTTAAGCAGGCAGACGAGGTAAGAGGAGAGCCGGTGCTGCTATCTATTGGGACGTTTCCTTCTTTGCGCTCTTACTTGAAGAGAGGGAAGAGAGAGGCTATGGATTAAATTGATTGCCAGACGCCCGGCGACGTAAGAGACTACAGGGAGAAGAGACTGCAAGTTACTATGTAGATTTTTTTGAACATGAGAGGGTGTATGAGAGAGGTAGTCAACACAATAAAAAAAAATCGAAAAAAAAAATTATGACTAGTATCTAAAACATCAGCTATCTTATCATGACATTGATATATAAATCACTAAGTACTTCAAATAATAACCATGGGAATTACATTTATATAGTGGTATTTTTTAATTTATTTACAAAATAATAGAGATAACGACAAGTATATATCCATGTGTGCGTTTGTTACATTTTATTCTTCGGAAAATTAACAAGTTATTTGGTTATTTTTTATAAGAGATTGTATGCCTTTATTTAGACTGACAAAATATTAAGAAAATACATTTTTGGCATTTTAGATTCTATTTTGAAGATATTATTATTGTAAAGAAAACTTAGCAAAAGTTGATTTGTATATAGATATTTATTAACAACTCTTTTGATGATTTTTTTATTTGATATATTTTTGGGACCACTATTTTTTTTATTGTCACTTCTTACTACCTGTTCAGTTAATACGCACTAATATGCTGAAGATTTTAGGTTGAATTTAGAGGAAGTGTACTCACATTTGCGTGGAGATAACGGATTTTTTTTTTAGGAAAAACCAACCTCAGTGCTTTCGACCGGGATTCAAGCCCCGATCTACCTGTCATCGGCAGTCCAGTTTATTGCGAGATTGACGCAAACCGTGCGGCCTACGAAGCAGGTGGTGTCAGAAATCATTATTTGTCTTGACTAATTTATTACAAACTCAAAATGGCATTTTTTTGAAGAGTTAAACACAATGAATAGAAAAATTCAAAACATTTAAACCCTTTTGGACAAAGTCTTTTGAACCTTAGAAGCGGAATTATTGTTAGGCAAGTATATCTTTAAAAATATGGCAAGCTTGATTTATTTTGGGAAAATAAACACATCCCTTATAAGTTGTCGAATTACGTGCCAAGCTATTATTTAAAAAATCGAACAGTTAAATTTAAAGAAAATACCAAGAACGCCGTTCCATTAGAAAATATTTAATCTGGTTAACATTCTATTATTTAAAATACGGAGATAATAAGTGTCAACATATCTTTATATTAGTGCTATTGTATATTGCTAGTTATTAAAATCAGTAGCTAGGCAGTTTTTAATCAAATTAATGTAAAAGGGAAGTCAATCTGGACTAGTAATAGAAGAATATGTTTTATAATCTTATTCAAATTACGTCCAAATTTTTAACTTTTTAGAGGTACTTATTTAAAATACATAAAAGGTAGTAAAAAAATGTTGTAATTACTTATCGCCTATTTTAAAAGTTTGACCCGTTTAACCAATGTAACGCATGAATTAGTGTTACATTTTGAACGTCAAACGTAAGGAGCACCCTCAATCTTTGAAAAGGATGAGACTGTTATTCATCTCAATTAAAGAGAGAACACACCCACACGCATACCCGCATGCAAACACACACACAAAATCTTATTTGACTCTTGAATCCGCCAGACAAACTGTGCCAATCCTGTTGAAAGAAGCTCCCTGGGTGAATCTCTCTCCTCAATAAACACTGTTTGACGTGTGCAGTTTAGCTCAAGTTCATCAAAGGCAAATTATAAAGAATAAATGGTTTAAGAGACACATTCCTGTAAACCAACTACCGGAGCTACAACTGCAGCCATAAATACTAAGCGCCACCATGTACCAACAAATACACACTAATTAGTCAAAGATATTCCCTAGCACAACTATCCTTCAATTCGTTGTTCGTGGTGACCTTTTCTCGACCTTTCAAATGCGCGGGTTATCTCTAGCGGAGAAGGTTTCATTAGATCACTAGCATCGAAGATGATGTTATGATGGATGGATTTAGTATCCAAATAAGCTCAAAAAAGTACAAATTTTTCATAAGTAAAGAAACAAAACTTGTAGGTTATTCATTTTCATTAATAGTGATGACGTCTGGTATGTTAAAGTTTTTGACTGTTCATTACAGTGCCAATTTTTGATTCGTAGGGAAAGATAACTATTGGGTTATTCAGTCCCAGAGAGTGGTTAAGCATTTACCAATTATGACCATGTACAGGCGCGGATCCAGAAAATTTTCATAGGGGGGTAATGCTAATTATAAATAACATTACTACTACTACTAATAATAATAATAATAATAATAATAAATAATAATCATAATAGTAATAATTAATAATAATAACTATAAAACCTATACAAAACATTGTTCAAACGTACCTCATATTTTATAAATGCATTAATTGCATTTTCCTCTTATTCTTTTGAGCAAATTTCTCGAAAACTTCATCAGGATGAACTTCTATGCTTCGATGAATATTTAACGTGGCCAAACCATTTAATCGTTCCTCATCCATATTTGACCTTAAGTATGTCTTTAACCTTCTTAGGGTAGAAAATGATCTCTCACTAGTGCAAGTAGTCACGGGAAGAACAGACAAAATGTGGAGAAGAACTTTAATGTTTGGGTAAAAACCATCTAAAGCATGGATTAAGCTGTTAACCACACTAGATGGACACTCTGCCTTAGATTTATGTTTCCAGCGTTGTTGCCACAAGTCAATCTCTCCACGAAGTTCTGACGAAGTCCCAGGAAGGTCATTAGCATATGTTTGAGCTGCTTGTAATAAAATTTCATTGTCTTGGTTGGCAAATGCTGGTATTAAACCGTATAATGTGATAATATTATCATGTCCAGTTGATGAAAATCTAGTTGACAGTTCAGAAATAAGATAGTCCACAAATGGCAGGTAAACATTTAGTCTATAATATTCCTCAGGACTATATGCAGCAACATTTGGCCCATGAGTTTGTGTCCGAAAGGTCCTTGGTATAGTGATGTCAATTTCATGTTTTACAGCCAAATTCACTGATTCATTATAGACCTCTGTATATTTATTAGGGTTATTCCGATAATCTTTCAATGTCTCTAAAACATTTGCTACCATATTATAGCAGTTTTTCAGGTCTAACGAAGGGTTTTGAAGCTGACGAGACAACGTGACTGTTAGACTGAAGATAAATGAAACAATATGCAGAGTTATAATAAAGTCAAACCTGAGAACTGAGGTGAGTAAAAGTGCTGACTTTGATGATGGTGCTTCCACATCAAATACTTGTAGGAAACATACAACTGCATCAAAAACATGTAAGAATTGTAAAAATGCATCGTGTCGTTCTACCCAACGCGTCTCACAAAGCGTTTTGAGTTTGCACTTTGTTTCTTCAGGATATTGTTCATGTAGTTTTGCTTTCATTAAAGCTGTTCGTTTACTGGATTCTCTTACTTCATTTGTTACGTTACTGACCACAGCAATAGCGTTCCTTACACTTGTTAGAGAACATGCTTTAGAAATGGACAGATTTAGTTTGTGAGAAGCACAGTGCATATATATAGCAAGAGGCTGCTTTTCCCTAATACGAGCTTGCACACCTTTGATTTTACCAGACATGTTAGACCCTCCATCGTACCCTTGACCACGCAGGTTCTCAATTTTAAGTCCCAAATTGTTTAATTTTTCAAGAAGTAAGTTTGTGAGAGCCTCGCCACTGAGATTTCTCGCTTCCACAAAACCTAAGAATTCTTCTCGAATTTTGAGTGAAAGTATGTCCAGAAATCTAACACAAAGACTCATCTGTTCAACTGTTCCAACATCCGTTGTTTCATCTGCTAGTACCGAAAAAAATTGCCCTGCTTTAATAGACTTAACAATTTTACTAAGGATAACTTCTCCACAAGCTTCAATTAATTCGTTCTGAGTTGTTTTACTAATAAATGTTGCATTTTTGGGTGCTGTTTTTATGTGATTCTTTAAATCACTATCACCGGCATCAATACGGAATCTTAAAAGTGCTCGGAAGTTTCCCTCATTTTCTGTGCTATCGTTTTCGCTAAGCTCTCCATCATCACGATGACCTCTTAGGGGAAAGTTTTGTCGGCCACATAGTATAACTGTCTTTATCATGGGTATCAAACGTGCTCGATTTTCTTCAATTCTTTTTTTCACTTCACAATTTAGTCTGACTTCAACTGATTGTGTCCTGTTTTCAAATGTATTCTTAAATTCAGAACATCTTATAATTGCTGTTTTATGATATTCATTGGAGGCATGTCCGCAAAGCATTTCATTTCCTTTTTTGTAGTTTAGAAACGGAGTCCGTACAAAGCTTCCGAGAGATATTCTACTCCTACCTCCTTCCTTTGATCCAAAAAGTACACATGCAATACAATAAGCGCCATTGTCCTTAGCACTGTACGTCAACCAAACAAACTTGTCCAGCCATGATCTTTGAAAATGTCTAATACCTCCTGACTGAACAACATTAGGGAACTTGTAGCTTAGTGGTGGAGTCCACGGTTCTACTAGCATGTGGTATTTTAAGTCATCGGAAATAGTTTCAGCTCCAACAAAGTTGCCAATATCAAATTTTTCTGGTCCTACACTTTCTATAGAGATTTTAGTATTTGAATTAGATCCACTGGTTGAGGGTGAGTCACAAATAAAGTTCACTGACGCACTATTTTCAATTAAATCCACAGTTTCGTTTCCTGTTGATTCAGGATTTTTTTTCTTGAAAAAACAAAATAAATCTGTCTGTCCCTTTCTTTTTGACATTATAATATCAATACTTGCATTCAAATCACATAACTAGCAAAGACAATAATTTATCACAAAATTGAATAGCAGGAGGAAGTATCAAAGTCACAGTATCACAATGACAATAGGCAGTAGCACAATAACCATAAAAAACAAAACACAAATATCACACTCACAGTTTACTAAGAGTAAATAAAACCATCATAGGTCATTATAATCACAAAGAGACTGAAATATTTATAAATTACACTTTATTGCACATAAGCATTAACAAAACGAAACACACACGTAAAATGTTCCACGTCTAAGGCCACTCGAACGAATCGCTCCGGTATACTAAAAGTAAATATTTCCAGCTACCTCTGACTGGTTTGAAACAGATTAGCGTACTTTTACCTGGAAGGGGGTAAGTCTTTCTAAAAATAACTTGGTCCATTACTTGTGTTGAAGACAGGTGTATGAGGTGAACAGCCTGCACTAGGAATTCAGTAGGGGTTTGCAAATCTTCGAAATGTCAAAATCAAAGTTGAAGCATAAGTCACCTTCGATTCGACTTCGTCACTTCGACAACCACTATAACCTTAGCATTTTGAGAAGTTTTGAAGTTATAATAAAACCTCTATAAATAACGAAAATATTTGAAAATCACTAATTACTACCCATTTAAATAAATTATAATAATAACATAACAGCAATAAAAAGTATTTTAACACTAACATGATATTGAATTATATCTACCTATAACGCAAGCAGGAATAAACTCGGATATGTCAGCATAAAAATAATATAATATAGTGTGTTTTTTCCCTACTAAACTTTCTCTTTATTTAGAAGTATTAGTAGATAATTTAAAAATTAATAATAGTGTTACGTGATAAAAAAAACTGTATTCGCACATCCCTAGGAAAGAAAAAACTTGTATGATTTAATTTTTTGGTATTTTCGTTCTAAATATACATTTTTAAAATTAATTTTCTTAACACCACAGGGGGGTCAGTTGACCCTTTGACCCCCCCCCCCCTGTATCCGCGCCTGCGGCCCATGTATACTGTGTTAAGTAATCTTAAAGAGTAGTTTAAAACTAACACAAATTCCTACCAAACAACAATAGTGATATGACCCTTAGAAGATCTAGAGAGAGATGATTCAATAAAATAAAGTATACTCCCAATACTTTAAGAATGAATACGCATACAAAAAATATTTTCAAATACACTTTTTGTAATAAGATATACAAATAAAACCATGAATGACACGTTGTTCGATAGTTAACTGTTAATTTGTTGTTGAAGATGGTTAATTTAAGACTGCCACAACGTAGTTAGCATATTATAGAGTCAAAAGGAACAATTCCAATTACAAAATAACTTCACGCAAGAGAATGGCAAAATATGTTTATTAATTATGATTAATTGCAGTTTAATAAAAAGGTGTGCTCACCCATACGAGATGTTCAGTTGATATTACAAGGTGACATACCTGAAACAAATAAAATAAAAAATCTTAATTAAATGGAAGTCACGGTGTCTTCAAATCATTTGCACCAGCTTCATAAATCAAAACCCAAACTTTATAATTAAAAGAAAAATAATTGTATTTTGTTTTAAAAAGTGTAATTTTGAATATGAGGATTTTAAATAAAAATAATATTTAATAATGAAATAAGATGACGAGTTAATGAATAGTGTGTGCTTTTGGCTCAAAGCTGTTTATAGTCCATGTCACAGAGATTCCATTGATGAAGACCAAAATTATTATGGTTGTATATCCTTTAGTAAACATTTTGTTAACGAAGCGAGAGTATGTTATTAATTTTTTTTAAACATAGGCCTTTTCTACATCTTAATTATTATTATTTTAAAACTAATCCATAACAAATTTGCATTTCTTCTTGTCAATTTACTGTAGTGATTTCTTCGAAATTAATGTTGCATCTTATAAATCGTCACATACTGGACGTATTGTGCCCCTAACTGTAAGTTACACGAGTGAAAGTGGTAATGTAGTGAGATTTTCTTAGACTTAAGATTTATATTTCTCCTTGGTGCTAGATTTCGATAAAAAACCAATTCATTCTATATTATTAAAAACAGCACCAAAATGACAGCGAACAGTTATTATTGGATAAACATTTAACATCACAAACCAGTGCTCACGTAATTTAAGTATTTAGGCTAGTATTTATATTAAGATATGTTTTTAATAACACGATGTGTATATCCCCAGCCCATTATTTGTACGTATAGAAAGAAAGAGCATTTCAGCTTTCAAGGCTTATTGGTTTTGTATAGCGATGATCACGCCATTTAAGAAGTCGGGCTTGCAATATGTGTAAAAGCCCAAACTAAGGTTTCCTCCATTATTTACACCCTTGCCAGGTCCACACTATGTTTCTTGGCTTTATACCCAAATAATTATGTGGGAACGTGGTTTAATTAGTCAATATACAATTAAAAACAAACTTCTGAGTTGCACATTCACTTGTTTCCCTCAATAGCAATACCAAGTTTCAGATTTATATTTTCCTATACTTGGAAGTTATATTCACCAGTGATCAAGCTGTGTAAGACGCTAGCCTCACAATATGAATAAAATTAAAACTTTAAGTTATTCTAAGTACGTAGATCTAATCCAGGTTTCCAATTTATGTGTTTTTTTTAATGTTATTTAATCGCAAATTAGTGATCACGTTGCTTTCATCAGGCCCAGAAAGGATTGATTTAAAACAAAAGTTTAAAATGTATATCATAAGGATTTCCCTAAGCACGTGCGTCAAGAAAAAATGTATTGGTTTATAAGCTTTAAAGATAACCGTTCCAGTGGTCATGTTGTCTAAGCCATCAGGCTCGTAATATTAAAAATTAAAAAACAACAACTGATATTATACTAAAAACAATTGTAAAGTTAATATTACTATGTTTCTTAATCTTGGATTTACTAACATCAATGGTTTAAGGCGTCACGAAGCCAATATATATGTGTGTGTGTGTGTGTGTGTGGGGGGGGAGAATAAAGTACTCCAGAGGTGGAAACACCCTAAGGTACGTAATCCCTTAGTGAATTTCATCTTACTATTTTTGTTTTAGAGATACCCCATGATAGAACATTAAAAGTTATAAAACTACCAGTGTGCCCCATCCTCAAGCTCCCTAATTATCATTTGCTAAGTTTTCACTTCCTTTGTTTCCTTGTTTTATAGTTATTCACACATCTGGTCTCATATTGTATGTGAAAGTAAAGAAAATACGCATGAGGTGTACACCCCTAGGTTTTCGGTAAAGGTACGGCCAGACTGAGCGAGGGAGCGAGCGACTAAAAAATATAATAGGACACATTGGTTGTAATGAGAGGTGGCCAGACTGGAGAGACCGAAAGCGAGCGCTCGAGCCGGTACAGTCTAGTTTACAGGCGCTAGGCAATATTATTGTATGATGATTCATTGAGTGCTAGGAAAACTTCTCATTTTGACATTTTTATTAATATAAATAGGTTTGGCACACATGCTACTAACGGCCTAATCTAATTGTTAAGATCATAAACCATATATATATATATAACTGATATGTTAAAATACTTCAAGATTATAATACAAGTAGGCATTTACAAATAAGAATCACCATTAGCGTGGAGAGAAGATGAGAAAGCCACAATAATAAATCACCTGTCAAAAACCACCCTCAGTTCCCTGAGCCAAGATTCGAACGTTTGCCTCCTCGTCAACAACTATCGAGAGCTATCTGCTAATCACGCGCTCGCTCATTCGCCAGTTTGGCCACGCAGTCGCTCGCTAAGTCTGGCCCAACCCTAACAGGTCAGCTTACGCCAAATTAAACTTGTCTTCTGTTTGTTTTTGAGTCACCTCAATTGGTGCATTATGCACCAATAGCTTTGGGGTTTCAAAGCTGAAGAAAAGTATCTGGGAGTACACGAACAAAAAAGTTTTAATATTTCTGACTTAGAGCAGTTATTATCAAAGGGTTATCGCAAAATTCTTGAAGCTGCATTAATGTTGATAAAAAATTAGTTTCATGCAATACATTTTTTTAAATAAATAAGAGGAATATGTTTGAAAACTTTGATACATTTAATTTACCAAATTAACTATCAAAGGGTTGAGTATTAAATGAGGAACTTGATCTTGTTATTTCAAAATTTCAATTCTTGATCGAATAAAGAAAAACCCCGCGTTTCTTGTTCATATGAGAGAAGTCTGAGTGCATGAGCACGTCCGAGTCTTCCGTTGAGTCACCAACCTGCACTTTCAGTGTGCCGCGAGGACTCGCGATGAAATATAGTGTGACGTGAACAAAAAAAAAAGTTGAAAACTATTGCCTTAGATCATTCGACCACCGAACCAGCTGGTTATGGAGCCAATAAAGACACCAATCATGTATAAACTAAATCAAAAAGTTTTGGTGGTCACGTGGTTTAAGAAATCATTCTTGAATTAATTGCACAAGGCTTGGAGATCGGGGTTAGAATCCTCCATGCTTCCTCTCCGCGTATGTGTCTATATTTCCTTTTAATGCTACCTATTATATACCTACCCCATTAGTGTAGATGTATGGATTTTCCGAAAGGGCAGTAGTACCAGGCAGGAAAAAAAAATCTCAGCTATGTATTCAATGGGAACAGACAATCAAATATTACGTTCATAAAAGACATGTCTCGTTAGGAAACATCTTATTCAACCCTTGAAAGAGTAATTAGGATCTACATCCCTCCCGCCCTCTCTCACAAACTCAAACAAAAACTTACCTTGCACGACAAAAAAAACACAAAAAAGACAGTATCGAACCAAGTAAAGAATAAATAATGACACCCTGTTGCTGAGGTACATCCTAGACAAGTCGACGGCGGTTTGACATGCAAACCTCGTTCAGACTGTCAAATTACTTGTCATTTACGAACCGGAGCTGGAAAAATTTGGACACACTCAAATTATCAGAGCAAAGAATGAAAGAAAATTGTGGAGAGTAAAAAAAACTCATCCGATCTCAAGCAAAAGGACCGTATTTACACTTTCGGTTAATCTAGGGCAGTTAAATACTTTTTTTTTTACCTCTTCCTTGCATTAATTATATAGTTTTCGGGGATATTAGAAGCAAGTTGAATAATGGATAAGGTTTGAATAATTTTCAAAGAATTGAAGAAGATACTTTTAGATAGATTTGTAACCATAACCCATTTTTGGGCGAAATGGAATTAATGCCTTTTTAGGCGAGTAAAGCCGAATAACAAGCTCACGACAGGGCGCAGAGACTTTTAGAAGGTAGTGTGGGTGAGGTGATATAATGGGGGGGAGGAGGTGGGAATTTTATGTTTGTTTTTCCCTCACGTTAAACCGGCCACGAAGGTCTCGTGATTTCGACGGACACGCCTTCTATGAACCCTCATTCCCCTCCCCACTTCCATTTTCACCCCCAGCCTTCTTTAGAATATGGCACACTGAGAGGCTCAACTCATTATTTACATGATGAGCGCTGCGGCGAACCATTTAGCCCGTCCTACCGCGGGAAAAACAGTCGTGATCCATACCGAGAGAAAACAGGGGGAAGAATAACTAAATAATTGAAGTAAATTGTTTTGAAAAGACCTTGCAAGAAAAATCATGATCTACAACAAAGTTACTTCTCTGACTCCGCTCTCTTCTCACTCCACCAACCCGGCAGACTGATCGCTGACTTCTCTCGACGACATTTTCAGGTCTAAAGCACGATCTTGAGCAAGCGTGAGACTTGGTCAGGTAACTTAATAGTTCATGAAGTTTACGGACATCATCGGATGAACATTACTTGAATTTAAATAAATATCACGTCCATCTTAATTATTTAGCATTGAAATTCCACGAAAAATGTTTTTACGGACTTTTACTTTTGCACATTAAAGTTACTATAAAACACATTAAATCCATCGTAGCATTTGTTTGAAATTTATAACACGTTTAAGAAGTTACATATTTTCCCAAAATCGACTACTTGGCCCTTTAAATGCGAGTTATGGTAAATATTATGATGCGAATTAACAATATACTTAGCATTTAAATCCCAATATACCTAATATTTAAATCGCAATATTGACCATAATTCGCATTTAAAAGGCAAAGTAGTAGATTTTGTGAAAATATTTAATTTCTTGTACGTGTTATGAATTTAAACAAATGTTACGATGGAGTTTAATGTGTTTTATAGAAAAAAAAAATATATATATATATATATACACATACACTTTCTTTCTAAGTAGCAGAGGTGATTGTTATTTGACTATATAGCTTCTTGGGGGGAAAAAAAAAATACAAAGTGCACTAAGTCATGCATTCCAATAGTTAATAAAAAAAGGTCGTCCCTTCCAGGAAATTTATTTTAGTTAGTAAGAATTTTATCCATAATAATTCTGTTACCATCCCAGTGAATTTACGTTAAATTTTTTTCAACGAAAAAAATATTTTGCCCACAGAATTTGTATATCTAAATTGACAGTAGTATTAATGTTAGCATGCAAATGTTAGCGACTATAAACTATAGATTTTAACATTTTTTAAATATACTCATTTGTCACGATCCAACTAAACAACAAACCTATTACTCGCAAACAAAGGCACCAGTCTTGTCTGGTTTGGTTTGTCTGAGACGTAGAGTTCAGGGGACACATCTATGTCCAATGTGGTGAGGTGTTTTTTTCTCTTAAGTGACTTCCCACTCTGCCTAAAGCAAATGCGAGTACATTTCCTCTTTTCATACCTTCCTCTCCCCCACCCCGTAAGTTTAAATATGCAAATAGCTTGGATGAATAGTCAGACTCGACGCGCGTGAAGAAACCCAACTTTTGATGCAAATCTAGAGCCTCTCATTTGCAAATCATTGAAATAACATAAATTAAATAACTTAAAGGAACAGTTCAGTAGATAAGCTTTATTTACATATCCAACTTGAAACCGATACTAAACAACAAAGCTCATGATACAACTTTATAAGGTAAATAAAGTGACGAGAAAATAGATCAGTCCATTCGCCATAGAAGTGGTAGTAACTGACAGTGGATAGTAGAATATGTAAAAACAGTTAAAAAATTATTTTTTGAACAAATTGTTTGTAGTTAAAGTTTTGACAGCCAAAAGTGAACCAAAAAAAATCAATAATGTATCTTCCAGATCAAATGTTTTGGCAAAGGATACATTACAGTATATCTGGTAGCATTTGCTAGCTGTCACCACTCCTCTCGCGAATGGATTATATAGCATTGTCTTTGATATAATAAAACATCGCCGAGATGAAATATTGTCCTCTACAACACTATTATTGGTACTTTATTTAAATTGAACTTTTTTGTGATTTACATTGAATTTTTATTGGGTGTTCCTTCCTTATCTCACTGATAGAAAAGTTGATTGATTTTATCTCACGTATCCATACGTCAAGTCATGTTATCCGCAGCTGTCATTTTTGATAGTTATTACCAACCCCTATAAAAATAACACTAATAATATGATAAAATGTTATCAATGTTGACTGAAAAAAATGTATTTGTATTTTTTAAGTTTCCTCCCACGAAAATTGAACTGCAGTTGAAACACATGTCTTGTTGTTTCTCTTATCTCACTATAAATAACATTTTCAACAAAATAGTAAAATGCCATTTTGCCGTAGAAAGTGGTATTGAATAAACCGGCGAGATGAGTCGAACATTAAATGTTCCTGGTTATTATAATCTAAAAACAAGATACAGGCCCTACTCCAAATAAGTTTTTAAAACCTCTCCAAGGTCAAGAACATTCCAGGTGTCTACTAGCTCCGGTCATTTCACAGCAAATTGTAACTTCCAGTAGCCCCCTTCTTTCCCTCCTAACCATCTCCCCCTCACCCTTAAAAAAAACTTACACTAGAAAAAGTGGTTGATG
This sequence comes from Timema douglasi, assembly GCA_901482245.1. Taxonomy (NCBI): domain Eukaryota; kingdom Metazoa; phylum Arthropoda; class Insecta; order Phasmatodea; family Timematidae; genus Timema; species Timema douglasi. The sequence continues at coordinate 60,878 of CABEEJ010003847.1, forward strand.
GTTGATTATAACTAGGCACTGCGCACAAGTTCCCGTGGTCCCAATACCGTGGAAAAATGTGTCATGTCACAACAATATTCCATAAAACAGGTCGAAATTATTTAGTCGGAGACACTCGGGATCCAAAATGTGTCGGGCCATAGAATTTGATTTTTTTTTTGTTTCTTTGGAGAATTTACTAAGGCAAAAACAAAGACTTTACCATTTTTTTAGCGTGTCTTAGAGCCCGTTCGGGTTATAGGCATAAACTAATTACGCTTATGGAATAGAGATGATGAGATAGAAATGTAGAAGAAATGTTTCCACATTTCCATGGCGGGAGATATGGAAACCTATTATAGAAAAAATACAGTAAAGCCTCACATGGATTCGAACACCTACATCCTCACTATCATCATGCCAGTTCAACACGAGAGTGACGAGTTAGACCATGCGCTCACCGATGCTGGTGTTTACCCAACTTCTGTTATCTAATATTTTTCAGTTATTCCACTTCTTCACATTTAGATAATGATTCATGCCGTTTCTAACTAAACACTGCACCATCTTCGAAAGCTCTTGGCCTCTTGGTATACGAATTGAAGGGCTAAAATAAGCGCAAAATTAAAAAACCCTCGGATACGGGTGTAAACAATCCTGGCATCTTGGCAATGCTAGTAGCGCATTCCTGGTGGCGCATCTATTAACTAAAAACAGCTGATTCCAAACGTGCTCAAGCACAAAATGTCAAAATAAGGGGTTTCAGCCTGAATTATATATTATTGTCCTCTAAATAAATGCTTGCCAATATTTAGTCTACTCTCTGAGTAATGCATTCAAACTGCACTGATGGGTACATAGATTGAGGCACTAGTCTCGTCATGTGGTTTTCCAGAGAAAGAGAGGTCACTGTTCGGGATGGGTCGGTTCACTTCGACTATTCAGCTCCTCCGCGGAAAATAACTTAAATTATGATGTCCCTTTAAAGTTTAAACGCCTTGGTTAGACCAATTTTTCACTAAAGACCCGAGTATGTAAAGGGAAAATCTAAAATTAAGATATTCTGAAAAATCACTGACAAAATATTGTATATACTATAGGGCCTAACATAGAGTCTATTAGATGATTTCGGTGGTCTGGAGTTTAAAGGTTTCCTCACAACCAGGAGTTCACGGGTTTAAGACCAGCCGACGTCTGTGGTTTTGTACTAAACGAATCCTTAGTAAAACTTCATACGAAAGGGAAGTAAATTTCTCGGTGTCATGTCAATTGAGGCACGTAAGATATCCCTTAAGGTCATGATATGAGATTCCTTTACATAAAAAAATGTGTAGGTATTTTCTCGCTCACTCATAGAAATTCAAAGTGTGAGGCTACGAAAATCTATTGCAATTATTCCCGAATTCCCGAGTATAAGCACAATCTCTCAAATGGAGCATGAAGGCGACAATAACCAGTCAAAGGCCTGAGTGCGTGAATAGCTAAGGATTGTTTAGTTTAATTGTTTTTAATGTATTTTTTAAGTTATAAAATAGAGGAATAATGTAATTGTATAGTGTTAAAATATTTACACTGCTTGAAAAGAATATTCATATAAAAAATAGCTGAGAAAGTATCAAACAGTTATGTAGATCTGAAGGAAGTGTTTTACAGTGGAATATATTTTACTCCTTTGTAATTACTTCAGCATCCCAAAAGAAAGAAAATATATTGTTTTAAAATAACCATCTACTTAAAATATGCACACGCTTAGCGAACTAATCGTAGGTCAATATGATTATTCATATTTTGTCCAGCCACGTAACAATCAATAGAGGCAATAATATGCCCATAATGGAAAGTTAGTATCCATTCAATTTAAAGTTTTTCTTTAGAACGATATGTGTAAATAAACTACCTTATAAGATGTATAAGTTTCCTAAATATATACTTGCGGCAACATTAGTTTGAACGATCACGTTTTATTTATCTCCGTACAAAAGAAATCAAGGAAAAAGAAAAATGAAGCATGACAAGACCATCTACATTTCAACAGTAGCCACAAATCAAAATGTCATTAACAGTTTTTCTAGGAATCGGACAAACAAGATTTCACCTCTGGAAAAGGAGAAAAGAGAGAGCACAGTAAAACTAAATAAATAAAAAAAAGGACCCCCACTACTAACAACATGTTCAATCAGTATATTCACACAAGTTAAACCTTCTCCTAGGAATTTCATTCATCAGGGTCATTAGAAAAGAGCGGTTTAAACATACTGAGCACAGTGGTAAGCGTGTGCCATTACTTAAACAAAATCGAGAAAGGTTTGAGGGATTTTGTTAGAGATAATTATAATGGCATTCAATTTTTGGTATGCTTGAACCATACGGAAGTTAGTGTTGGCGATCCGTATATTCAGGCGAGAGGTTTAAGTGGTCAACAGAACGTGTGAAGAACATATTCGCTTACAAATGTATGCAAGGAGAAATAAAAAAATAAATGCCCATCATGTGGATGATATGCTAATAAATTTTGTTTTGAGATATTTAGGAGGTTGAAATTCAAGTGAATCATCAATTTTGAATCCTAAGACAAAGAGAAAATTGATTTGGTTCAAAGGCTAGCAAATTTATTGAGTTGTCTCAACAAATCCTGCAAATAATTTTATTAAATGATTGAGAGAGGTTATATCATTATTCGTCAAACACGTGCCAATAAATTTAGGTTAAGATAGTCAAGTATGTGTCAATACATTTAAGTTGAGATAGTAAAATAGGTGTTGAGTCATGTGCGATGAAGTTGTAAAATAGGTGCCAATACAATCTATTTATATATTTAATGTATGTTGAGGAAGTCAAATATACTGTATATATATATATATATATATATATATATATGTGTGTGTGTGTGTGTGTTGAAAGCAGTCAAATATAAGTCAAAACAGGTATGTTGAAAGTAATCAAATAAAATTCGATACATGAACCTTGAAATTAGTCAAGTATAAGTCGACATATATATGTTGAAAGAAGTGATCAAGCTAATAATAAAATAAAAACAATATATGGGATTGGAATGCTATACCATCAGTAAATTAAAGATTTAAAATCTGTTAATATTTTCAGAAAAAGGTGAAAGAATCATTTGGCCAAACAAAATTATTTTTTATAACTGAGCATTCAATGTTTCTACAAAACCAGTAGGCTATTAGAAATAAGTTTTGACATTAAGTCTCAATATTTGTGCTACTCAACCTCTTATAAAATCTAGAATGTTAGCATAAGTAACTCTCACATTGTAAGACCGGTCATGAGCTGAAATTTGTAGAATAAAAGTAAATAAATAAATAAATGGGAAATTAAAATTTAGTATGACTTTAGCCGTGATGTGAGACGAATTAATAAAACCAAAAAAGAAACGTGTCCGTCTGGGCTACTACATGCTTACAGGGCGAGCGTAGGGATCAAGAAGGTATAAAAGTTAGAGGATGTGTAGCCACGTCTAAGTGGAAGGAAAACTCCTCCATACACAAATCTAGGATTTAACCCCCGAACTCCTTCACCCTGTAAAGCCGGACAAGACGAGATTGACGTATATGTGGGCAGCAAGGCCTGAAAGAAGACATCAGAGACCTTGAACAGAAGAAAAACATGCTCATAACGAAGGATGTTGGATCTGTATGATCGACTCTCATCACGACAATGAAGAAACGTGACGTCAGAGACGAGGTATTCCGAAATCTATTTCCAATCACACGAACTCGCGGTGGAATAAGAATAAAGGAACAGAAAATATAGTATGATACTGGGGTAATAAGATGAGTGTATGAAGAAAATGATCCCTCATTATATGTCCGCATGTATCGGATCAAATTTGTGTCTACAAGCGGCCGATCAAGATTGGAAGAATGAAGTTACAATACAAAGAAATCAAAATCGTTTTAACGCCCTCCCCCCTTTAAGCCCTCTCGACAGCCAATGAATCTATACAAACAAATGATGAGGTATAAGTTCACGGAATGAAAGGTTGGTAAATTGAGATAAACATCTTGAAATTAGATATTGTGCGAGGTTCTCAGCACGGCGTTCGAATATAGCGACATTCTCCAGCAAAATGGTCCAACCATGTATACTCATGTGCAGAACTATCTATAACTTTATTACTATTACTATCATACCTTAAACCATTGACTCTTGAGATATGATTTATCTGAAAATTGTTATTTTTTAATTTTAGCATCACGTTTTATTACCCGTTCAGGTTATAGGCCTACGCACATGTTATAAATAGGTCAGTGGGTTAGGAAGTGTACCCGCATTTGTGTGAAGAAAGAGGATTAAAAACCAATTAGAAAAAAAACCTCAATAGCCCAACCGGTAATAGTGACATTCCGACTATTCTAATTAGTAGTAATAATAGTTTTAGTAGATAATGTACAATCAAGCAAAAACTTTCGAACCCAACAGGAATTTTCTGAAAATAATGACATAACATAAATCATACTTTTAAGATGGACATTATTAATTTCGCAGCTAGAATAGAAAATTGTTGAAGCAAACAAAATGTATCGGTATGTTTGTGTATACCAAATTTCAACCAATAAGATCAAGGTGATAAATTGAATCACCTTAAATGGCAGAGCTAACCCCTCCCAATCTTTCCTCAATACGTCATGAGCATGTTAGTAATTCTTTCTTCTTAAACATCAAACTTTAAGGTAAAGATGTAGGGGAATCGAGAAAAGGTCAATGTATCTGTCAAGGGTGTCCTGGAATTTAATGACAACTTTTCTCTTCATTAAAAAAGTCTCTCATCTAATACCGCTATGCTCATGACAGATATTCAACAAATGTTGATTTCACCATGTAAAGAAAATTAAACTCTGTTTCTACTGAAGAAATATTTTAATTATTTTAGCCAAAATATGTTTAGCATAATAACTTCAAAAACAATGCCCTTTTCTCGCCTTCCTTACACCCCCACCTTAAGAGTGTGTACGGGCTGAAGCGTCGTGAATTGTTCCATAAACTCGTCCAAGATTCGTAGCCTCAATCTCCAGTTCTTAGTAAAATCAGAGAAGACGAGAAATACGCTTTAGCGCGCATTGTGATATAACAATCGAGTAAATATTAAATTTAATAAAATAAATAGTTTTACAACTAGCACTCTTCCTAAAACGTTTTGGTTAAACTTTAATCCGAAATTATTACCTAGTTTAAACTCGCTTTAAGATCTAAGTAAAGGGATTAAATATGACATGAAGGTGATTGATTATTAAATCTTCTCATCAAAAATATAAAGGTTTTTTCCTCCACCAAACAAAATACCAAATGAGGCTCAAGCTAAATTTGGAGGAATCTTAATAAACATTAAACAATCGTGACTTTTTTTAAATATCTATTTTCTTATTTATAATATTCATAAATATTTAAAAATTGGTAATGTTTTTAAACTAAAGGTGAAAAGTGAAACTTTTTGAGCCAGTTATAGTCTCAAAATCAATTCAAGTATTCTTTTCCCAACTTGGTTGAGCCAAATAAAGAAACCAATGTATTTTTTTTTTTGTTTCTATTTTTGTATTGTGGAAGATCTAGCTAGTGCCAACAATAGTAAGTGCAGCTTAAAAAATAATATGATTTTTCGAGGTACAAACATAGTAGAAATTGTCACTTGAAAGTAGTGAGTGACTGGCCCTAGAACTCAAGAGGAAAAAAGATATATAAAAAAAGTTAACTCAACTGTTTTGGCCAAAATACACCCCCCAGGTATAACAAACATTACTATGAGTATTATTAAGAAATGGGAACTAAACCGAAACCAAATTTTGTATAAATGTTCCATGCAGAAGAATGGAGCTTTTCCGGGCGAGTTGACGAGTCCACGTCAGGAGGCTAACCATCCTACCACAGCTGAAATACTAACAAGGGAAGAAAGGAAGGGTTGCTCGACCCAACCAAAGAGAAGGTATTATTAACTTAACAACCCCCTTGTCGAGACAAAGAATTGGATCTTAAATTACCGAGACATTCAAATTATACGACAGACAATCGCGGCGGGCTGAAAGCTAAACTAATGACCGTTAGGGTCGGAGGTCCTACCCACTCACTCCCCGAAGTGATTCGAGAGTCTCTCATAGGGATAGCCAATAGAAGCAAGGCTGGAGAAAATATTGGCAGGTACGAATATTTCTTCCATCAGTGAATGAGAACCATAAAACCTTATTCATTGAGATTGCATCTGTGTATTTAAAACGCGAAGGAATTACTTTTGAATCCGCTTCGGTAGCCGAATGGTCTAAGGCGCTACTCTCAGAATATACTAGACTGCTGAATACGGAGAGATCGGAGATCGATCTCGGTCGGGTGCACTGAGGGAGGTTTTACCCTCTCCCTCCACGCAAATTTTGTATACTTCCTCTAAATTAAAACTTCCTAATCAATAACAAATTATAGTAATTGGTACATAGGCGTCCAAAACGAACGGATAGTGAGACGCGGTGCTAAAAAAAACTTTTAACAGCAATTTCCAGAGTTTCACCCAACAAATTTTCACCATAAAAAAAATTAATAACAATTTCATCAAAACAATTTATTTTACAGAAATATCTCGAGTATTCACGTGGAGGAGTAGAATAACAAAGTTTATAAATTTTGAATAGCGAAGTGGCCAAATATATGTAATGTACGTTTATGGATGAATGTATGTACGTTTTTTTAGAAAATGTTCCCGATGTAATAAAAAAACAGGCCAAGGTCTTAAAAAAATCTTGAGGTTGTAGGGTTGCACACAAATCACAAAACGTTTGGACCTATGTCAAGCTTCACTACGAAACATGTGATACTTGGACAAGCGAGAAAATAGATTTAAGCAATTGTTCTTCTAGGGAAGACTCGTCCTCACTATAATAAAAAAAAATTCGAGCTTCACGTCTCAATACCCGTGCGGAATACCTGTGTAATTCTACTGACAAAGAAGGAATGAAAACATGGGACATTTTGAGAAATTGTACCCGCATTTACACGGAGGGAAAGTGGGAACCAATTCAATTAAAAAGTTCTCAAAATAACAGACTGGGAATGGAACCATAGTCCAAGACAGACCAAGCAAGATTCACGCTTTCGTTCACGTGTCCACCAACACGCGTCTCGTAAAATAATACATAAGGGCAACAGTTTGATCCTGGATATAATGTAAAGATACATTTACTATATTATTACATATAATGCAAACGAACACGTATACACAACCACATAAATTATGTTAATATAGCACCAGATTTATATTGACATCAATATTATTTTTGTAAATACTCTTTTTTCTTATCCTAATTTTACTTCTAGTGAGCTCTCCTTTCGAAGTGTCCGTAATCAGGAATATAGATCGACAGACCCAATTATTTTTGGATTGCTATCATACAAATAGTAATTGCCTAAAAATAATGTTTAAAATTAAATTAACTTTAAATGATTGATAATTTAATGTAATCATTTTATAAACGCAACATACTGGTACAATAAAATAGAGTTGAACGTGTATCTTATAAAGTGGTATTTCCCAAAATGTGGTATGCGTAGCCCTAGGGGTATGTCAGGGATTTAAGGTGGTATGAGACGTCACACAGAGTTGTATTAATAATATATATTTTAAAATAATTATGAACGTTTGATGGATAAATCAACAGATTTTGACAAGATGCTTTTAGTAGTCTTATTTTGGCTCACGTTTTAGTTTAACTTACAACAGTTTTTTTTAATGTATGACGAGCAGTTATGCTTTAAAAACAAATTTTTTTATGAAGAGCCAAACAAGTTAAATTGGTTAATTCATGCGCTGAAAGGGTTATGACACTTGAAAGAGCTTGGGAAAATGGATATAAAGTGATATCAGAAAATACATTGTTAAAAAAAAATTCAAACACTTATTATAGTCGATGTTAGGTATTTTAATTATATTTTTAAATACACAATGTGTGATTAAAAGAGATTTTTAGTATGCGTCTATTCAAATAAGTATTTTTATATTAGATGTGTACAGACATTTAAAATGGGCTGGGGTTTATGAAGGCTTGGGACCACACACGTAATTAAATCTGAATCATTTTCACCCTTATAAGTCTCACATATTATTCTTATTAATATAATTTTGAATCAAAATAACATTTTAATTTTTGCTTTTGTTTCAGGTCCAACTAGAAAGTATATTCTTCAAGGCTGATCTTAACAAATTAGTAGAGCAACTGCACGAATAAAAAATACCTGATTGTAACCGATGAGGAAGTCATTCATCTAATTTGGAGAATTGAGGGTGATTTATTATCTAAATTTTTTGTTAGTATTAAATAATTTTAAAAAATAAATAAAGATGAAACTGTTCTAGCACAATGTAGTTTGATTATACTGGTATTACTACCACCATAGTTTCATGAAATGATCTAACCGTAAGGCCTTATTTTAGATTTAAAATAAACTAATGATGTAGATTACACTCTTATAAAGTTATGGGATAGACTGATGAGTTTAGAAACAGTTTTTAAAACATGCTAGGATTAGACAAAATAATCAATGTGTAAATCCTGAAAGAAAATGTATTAAAGAATTAATAGAATGGGAATTTAGTTTTAAAACGAGGAATATTACTTTATGTTCATTTTCCTCTGTTTAAATTTGTATATGGTTCAATTAATTAAGTTTAGCTCACTACTTCGATAAGTCTACATTTTGAGAGTCAATCATAGGGTAAAATGTGTTTAGTAGTTTTGAGAATCCCTTGCATCGAAACGAAGGTATAAAAGAGATGCAAAAACATGGGCTAGCTTGTGTATCAAGCTGGTTAAAATCCATTAGATAGTTCTAGAAAACACGATTGGACGGATACACATACTCATAACATTAGTAGCTACCAAAAGTAAAAGAAGTATATGAGAACTAATTTGGTATTAGTTTGAGGTTAAATTTAAAATAATATTACCTTCTCAATGCAAACAATTCCCACGCACTAGAATCTCAAGTCGATAATGTAATTGACTACCAGTGGCGTGAATGCAGATGATCCTGTCAAGAGTTAGCGACTGAATGTGCGAGGACCTCAAACAATACATTCGATATAGGATTTTGGTAGAAAGAAACTTTTAAAAATACAAACATATTTTTGGCAGTCAACATTGTAGAAATTGTATATTATTATTGTTATTTTATAAATATTTATAATATTTGAAGTTCAAAATCTTCAAAGTGTGAATACACACACACACACACACACATATATATATATATACACACACATATATATATATAAAGAGAGAGAGCGCGAAGATAGAGATATATAAACTTATTTATCTGTCAGATAAGGAAGAGCCTTCCTATGCAAATTGGACTGAAGATACAAAAGTGTTGATATAAAGGGTAGTGTTGGGCTCTTGGGGGGAACCCCAGAACATTTTTTTAACCCGCTTTATCCCCATCATCGAAGGACATTAGCGAAAGAAAAAGGTAAACAATGGTCAGGAGGGTGTTTAAAAATCATGTAATTGTCAAAAAATGTATATATAAGATTCAAAAAATTGTGTTATTAATAAAATGGTTGCATTAAGGACCCNCCCCCCTTGGTTTTTGCTTGTTAAATACTGGGAAGACAATGACTCGGATTAAAAAATTGGATCAGTATCCTAACCAATCAACCCCCGAATATACTAATGTACCTCATACTCTGGGGCGGATTTACGACTCTGCCGCCCATAGGCGCTAGATAATTTGCCGCACACTTTTTCTACCTTAATTTTGAACCTCATAAATCCCTATTTACCCCCTGTCACCCGTCATACACCGACACATATATGCCATATACATACACAAATGCTGTATGTGGAATGACAGATAAAAATACTTATTAAGTTTTATTATTTACTATAGTGAGATTTTAAAAGTAGTAAGAATCTAAGCAAAGACTTAACAAAAAAATTGAAATAAACAGTCTTACACTACTACCACAGCACAAAAATTCAAATATTATATAATTTAAAAATACAAAGTCTGCATTAGTAGATTGTAGAACATGTTACTAGCAATAATTTAAGTGTAAGAAAAGGTGGTAGCCTTAACTTCGCCATTAAAGTCGATTATTATTATTACTATAAAATATTAGCATATACAAAATAATAAAATATACTATAGTATATTTTGCTTTTGTTTCTGCTGAGTGAACTGGTTCTATCCAACAAGTGATCTTCAATTAAGACGAATGTGAGTGAACTAAGGCAATACTCTTATCATATTGGTCAGCAGATAAAGCAAACCAGAACAATCACACACACGATGGAACCATAAAATTATCTTAACTGGCAGAAAAAGGTTTTTTTTGTCATTTAAAATCTGCCACCGATGGCACGTGACTACTTGGCCTATACGCAAATCAACCTCTGCTCATACTAATCGAATCCTTAGAGATAATTAAACTTCATCAAGTAACTATTTAGCACGAATGAATGAAACTACAATATCAGCATATCTCGATTTTCGTGGGACAAACTGAGAAGATGTGTCCATTATTACAATGCACGATCTCAAGCGCTTCCATTCAACACACAGTATAATTTATTTAGTTTTATCAAACTGTTCGTCTGGCACCTATGCTAATCATTTTAAAGTTGAATCTTCATTACATTTTCAACGCGATTATTAATACTGAAAACGAAGACAACCTGGTATTCCGTTGAATATCGTGAAGGCAGTATTTCAGTTGAATATTCTGCGGTTTAGATCTAGTAAGGAGTGAACACTTTGAGCTAAGAGGGAATATGATAAATTATAAGTTAGCACCTCATTCTCATTTCTCTTTAGCCATTGCATTAATATTAAATACACATCAGTGTCGTTGTAAACACAGCCACGTTGTGGAAACTAGGAAATCAGTAAAGCTGTGTGATTTTACTTCTTCGTCCATTAAAATATATTTCAGTCATTATACTTTTAAAAAGTCACTCAGTTTACACTGAAATGAAGCAAGCTTACATTAAGGTGGCGGAAGTTGGGAACGCAAGAAAAAGCCAATGTTTCTGCAGTTTTTATAGAAACACATCTTTTTGGCCAAAATAAATAAAATTCGCTTCAGTAAAAACATAGAGTATAGTTTTCTATATATGTTGATATCAACATTTCTTGAATATCTATCATGAACACGCCAATATTATATGATAAAACTTTATAAATGATTATAAAAAGTTGGCATTTAATTCCAGAACACCCTTGACAGAAGTTCAAGAACTGATGATATCACCGTGTGAAGAAAATTAAACTTTAGATCTGTACTGAAGCAATATTTGATTTATTTTGACCAAAAAATGTGTTGATATATTAAGAGCTTTCAATCAAAACTTTCATAATTATCTTTAAATTTTTTCATCTAGTTGTTAGGTCAAGCTCATTTAAATTAGAAACGTATACGACTGTATACGAATATGTAATAATCACTATAATTTGTTAGGTATGAGTAAAGTTAAATTTAGAGGATGTGTACCCGTATTTGCTTGGAGGGAGAGTGGAAAATCATTTAGGAAAAAACACTCCAAGTGCACCAGACCGATATTCGAAAACTTATAACTTCATCATCGGCAGTCCAGTCTATTGAGAGAATGACGCCTTGGACCATTTAACCAACAAATCGGGTACTATAGATATAGATATTTAGCTAAGTGGCACAAGGCACAAAAAAAGTGATAATTCTGAAATGAGTAGATTATTTCAAAACTAGGAACAAATACGTGATAAAATTTAAACAATGGAACCACACTATGTTATAAGTTCTAAAACATTGATGATAATTATTACTCTAGCTATTTCTAGATTCCTTTTGTAAAACCAGTGGCCTATTCTGAGAAAAATTAATAAGTATGCTGTACTCTAAAAGTTGCAATGGAGATTTGGGGGTCGAGGACCCTCAACCACCATTGTCCAAGAACGTCAAGGGATTATTTCAAGAGATATATTTGAAGATGTGTTCATATAGAACAGTGGTTCTCAAACATTTATTATTTACCTTTAACTGTATGCTATCTTAAGAAATTTTGAGCGCCCTCTACCCCACTCCCATAAACTCTCTTCTTTTATTTATCCATAATTATGATTACCATCCACTCAAAATGTAATAAAAGTAACTCCATGGTGTCAGCCCGCATTCAGGCTATACCTAAAGAGTGGCTACCAAACTCTTTGGCGAATTAGTGCCAACTCTTGCGGATAGAGGGTGTCATGTTGTCAGCACAACGATGACTCCAACCATTAAGCTCGGCTTTCCATACCGGAGCCACTACTACTTTATTCGAGTAGCTCTTTATTTATCCACTCTAGGTTGAATATAGCCCGTTCCAAACCTACTGCTTCCCAGATAATCTGGACGCGCCGGGAATCAAACCTGGGACCTTTGGGTCTGTAACCAGAACCTATGACCACTAGACCACATAGGCGGTCCTCAAATTGTAATGATATATACATGGTTAGAAATTTAAGTAAATGTTAATGTCGAAGCTAAGAGTGGTATGGGCACATTTATGAATGCATAAGAGAGAAATATAATATTCAATTAGCCTAATGTAATTAAAAGCACACAGTAAACAATACACAAAGCAAACAATCATAATAAGAGTAAAATGAAGTGATACATCGATCAAGCCTCCATCAGATCTTGGTGAGAGGGAATCAGGTGGATTGACCAACTCACGTTGCAATTAAAACTATTTTATAAAGCCTAGCTTATCTCACACAATGCTGCTTGGAAACAAACGAGTCTCCCAACTTGATAATTTATGCTTCAGAAGCTATTTATATGAGTAAACTGACTAACATAGGGGAGTTTATTTCGGACTATTAATACTCTATCGCTACGTCATTGGCTTATTGTTAAGATATTTACACATATCTTTTGTTGTAAGCACTGGTGCACCCAAGGGGGAGAGGGGCAAACAGGGTATTGACCCCCTTCCCCCTCTTTCTTTCAAAACCACAAATAATGTTAATAGAAATTTAAATAATATTAAGTATAACTAACATTGACGATGTGTCGAATGTATATGCTACATTTTAAGACCAGGCTTCAGACTTAATCCTAATATTCAAAATGTTTACCGTTACACACAAAATTAACAATTGAAAAAAAAACATACAAATAATAGCTTCGATAGCATTTGAATTATTTTAATTACTTAATTACTATAAAACTACTCAAAATTATGTATAAAGGCATTTAATATTCATAAATATTCTCAGCCTTCAAGGCTTAGGAAGCTGTGCAGCTCCAAACCCACTCTCTCCATCAAAATGCCACTCTTGCTACAAACTTGATTGAATCCCTCCCCCAAAGTAAATGGCTGGGTGCGCCACTGATTAAGTAAATTATAGGAAAATATATTTTATTTTACCTTTTCCTTCTAAATCATCTTGAAATGGTGAACTCACACTCCTGAATTTTGGGAGTCTTTGATGTATAATTATATGAAATCACAATGACTAATAGGTCGTTAATGTAAAACAAAAGGGTGTAAAAACCCGAGCTCATTGGCCAATTACTTATGGGCGAGCGGAAAGGAATGTGTTGCAACCCCCTAGACATTGGTCAAGGTCATTAGAGCCTCCTTAGCTTGCCTTGCGTTTTTCAAGTAGCAAGCCCTGGGTTTCCTATTGTGCAAAGTAGAACCTTTTGGAAGAAGAATTACTTAAAACACAGTATTCTTGGAATATGAACCAATATCAGTTTTAAAATTAATAATTCATTACATGTATATTTATTAACTAGCAGCCCAACCCGGCTTCGCACGGGCATAATAATATAATAAAAGAAAATACACAATGTTTTACAGTGAGTT
>CABEEJ010003848.1:0-66337 GCA_901482245.1 Timema douglasi
AAATTGTGCTTATAGACTTTTTCAAGTGCTCCAATATAATTGAGGTTAACTATCCGTATGTATTATTTATTGATATAAATTAAAATTTTATTATTTAACACAATTAATACTAAATATTATTAAATTATTATTGATAAATATTTATTATTTAATGATGCCAAAGAAGTATAACTTCTCACGCGCGTACATAAGTACACACACCAAATTTTTTACTTTAAAATATGACTCATGCCAAAACGAAGGGTGATTTTTTTTGTTCAACATCTCAACATTTGAATACATTTTTGAATATATGTTTGCGCACGGCAGTCATCAGGAATCAAATTTCAATGTGTAGTATTCATGTCAAGGCTTGAAATTTTAACTAAATTTAAAATTATTAAAAAATAAGTTTTTGTATTAGTTAATTTATCTATATTAATCTTTTAGGACAGTTTAAAATAATTATGTCTCTTGGACAGAAAACTAATTCCAATCATTATCCTTAAAACAGTTTAAATAATATATGACAATATACTATCACCCTCTTCTGTGACTGCATGTTTTAGCGCGCTAATATCGCAGTAGACTAAACTGCGGATGACAGGGAGATCGTGGTTTGGATATCAGCACGGTGTACTGAAGGTGTTTTTTCCAAAATGGTTTCCACTTTCCTTATACGTAAATGCGGGTACACTTCATTTAAATATAACCTCCCAAATCCCTAAAACCATTAGAGTAGTTAGTACATGAGCGTATAACCAGAACGGGTAGTAAGACACGTTGCTAATAATATGCATTTATAACATTAATATACAAAGTTTTACATACGTCCGCACTACTATTCAGAGTGCAAAGCCTTATAACAAAAAAGAACAACTAAAATCTATAAGCAACGGGTGACCTGGCGGTCTAGGGGTAAGGTGTCAGACTTCTATGCTGGCGTCCGGGGCTCAATCCTCGGTCCCGGCACAGATTCATCTGATTACCAAACACTTCCTTCACCTCTGACAAGACATCTTGTGAATGTGTGGAATGCCAGACCTCCACCGTGGTTCGGATTCCACGTTAAACTGTAGGTCCTCCATTCCATCTCACAATCACCCTACCATTACACATTAGCGTAAGTGCGTATAACCCAAACGGGTATTAAGACGCGGTGCTAATAATAATAATAATAATATAAGCAACGAACGTCATATGATAAAAAAATTTCGAAATAGTTGACTGCGTCAAATGGGGCTGGGGCACAAACAATTGTTTACAGGATGAGTACTGAAAAGGGTCAACATAATACATTAATATATATTTATTATTTTCCTTCTTATTACATAGTTCTATCCATGAGCACGGTAGATGTTTAAGACGGGCATTGTGCATTCAGATATCTGTATATAGCATTATGCTAATTAATTATAATATTTGTTTAACCATTTTCGGTGATATTCTAAATCATTTTCTCTTTTGTTTCAGGCAAAAATGATATCGGAGCAAAGTATGCAGAAAAGTAAGTCTAATCTAATCAGGAGACGGTTATAGCGTAGTATTATTTCATTCCAATTGTATAAACTTGGAGAAAAACATTTAATAAATAAAACCAGTGGTCGTTGTCAAAGTAAATATTGGTTTTAATTAGGTCTTTTAGGTTGAACATAATATTATTTGGGACTATTCCAACCAAAATATAATGACAAACTGTAACAACAATAATAATTACACCTAGGCCTACGATCCACACACATGCACATATATAAGATATATATACTTTTAAATAGGTATACACATAATGTATACATAGGTTATATATATATATATTTGTGTTATATATATTTGTGTTATATATATATGTGTATATATATATATTTATTTGTGTTATATATATATATATATGATTACAATAGGGCCCCCGTTTACACTGATTCAGTAACCATAGTTTCTGTTATCCGCGGTTTACAGCAGCCTAATTTTATTTATTTTTAATAAAAAAACAAATGGTTTATAATTCTCAAACCACGCGCCAAGCGTTGTATATTAGTTCGGTACCATCCGTGGTTTCACGTTAGATCTAGGAACGTATTACCCGCGGATATGAGGACACTGCTGTATATACAAATATGTGTATATATATATATATATGTGTGTCGGGGGGGGGGGGGAATCTCATAGCCCAAACGGCACATGTAATTTTGGCTAGAACTTTCTGTGATGTAGGAACTTTAATGATAATCCTTAGAACGTAATCGCATTTCTACATGGACTGGTGTGCTGTTTACTATTAATTATGGTATGTTCTGCTGCCGTGCTTCAAGATGTCAAGGTGTGTAGTGCCACGCGCCTAACTCCTATGCAACCTGTTGTACACGCATGCTTGCACAGCTTTGCTCTCCCGGTGCTGTACGCCGAAACTTTGAACACAATAAAATGGTATTGTCATAAGTATCCAGGTACTTTATATTACTTTTGATTCAAACAAACTATAGGTGCAGTTTGTTCTATGAGTTTCCGAACATCCTGTATATATATATATATATATATATATATACACCCTGTATATGCATATATATATATACATCCTGTATATGCATATATATACACACACACTTGTTTTCAAATGTAGCGGCATTAATAAAATTTATCCTTCTATACAACTTAAGTCTAAATGCTTATCAAAGTTTGAAATTTCTTGATTAACTCAAACAATAAATGATTGAAACAATCCGTTTAATTACTGTACAAAACTAGTATTTTAATAATTGTATACGAGTAGGGATCTCCTCAATATTCAAACTTCTATGGTGACTAAGTTTTTATCAGATCCAATCCCGTTTAGTGATTTTAAAAAGGCAATATCTAGTTCATTGAAAAGTGTAGTATAATATCCAAAAAAGATATTTTTATAATAAAATAAAATGAAATGTACTTTTTAACTCTTTAAGACAAGTGATCAGTTTACTGAAATTATATCACCTAAGAGCACAGAATGATAAGGAATGTAATGAAATGCCTAGTGATTCTCTTTAAGGAGAGTAGTTGATAACATTTTAAACATTTAATAAAAATAATTTATATTGTAGACGCTATTAAAAAAAGTGTGTAGTTCTAACACTAGCAAGAAATTCACTGACAAACAACCTGTATCGATGTGAGAGTGGACTAAACTTTAGTCTAATTTAATCTGTTTACCAGATGAAGAAAGAGGTGGTCTGGGCTAAACTCCTCGCAAGGTTCACTGAGGTTGCATTTTCCACAAATGGTCTCCTTTATCGAAAATGGAGTGTTTTATTTAATGTTAAACTTTATAACCCCTCCCTCATTAGCGCATTTAAAATACGTAGAGAATAAATGGTAGAAAACTATTAGAAATAACACTTAGGAAAGAAAACCGTTAAAAAGATATGTACTGTACATATATCGTTTGGGATCAAATTAAGTCCCGTCATTCCAGCAAGTGATATTTATAACCAATGAGCCATGAATTGGCCCTTTAAAAATGTGCTTAAGAAAAGTAGGTTTTTTTGAACAAATGTGTTGCGTGGTGTGATAAAAATCCAATTATTCCACATGAGGTTTCGGGTTGAGTCAAGGGGACGACAGTGAAACCGATGTGTCAATAAAGTGTACGAGGCCTGCCACGAAGTACAGAATGCAAAGGACCCGACAACAAACTAGAAGGGTAAACTTGGGTTATTGAACGTACACACACAAAAAAATATAGATATTTTAGGGTCATGGAACGTGCACGGCAGTCTTTGAAAAGAAGAATCAAAGAGGGGGGAAAACATATTTTAATAGACAGGGAAAGTGTTGGGGGAAATAACTTTAGTTTGTTAAAGGTGTTTGTTTACCTCTAAAGATGACAATAAAAGTCGTATTTCTCTTTATACATCTTTTAACAATGTAAGTTTAAACACCCAAATCTATTGTATCACTAAACAAGAATTGGCAGTTACATTGTACTGTGCACGATATTTTTGTTGTAGATTACCACACAAATGTTCAATATTAACTAGTATTTACTAGTATTTATTTTGTTTCTTGACTAGAACTTGGTGTGTTTGCCTGTCATGGTCCATACGTGCCTGTGCTTCTTGATTGTTCTTAATATGATTTGAGGATGCCTGAAAATCATGAAGTTCTTCTTTATGCAACTTCTGTGTCTCAATTATCTTGTCTGTCCAAGTGTTTTTAAATTCTTTAATCAATTATTTCGAGGATTATTGTAATTTATTTTTCAATATTGAAGTCACTTTATATGCTTAAGTCTAATTGGTCGATAGATGAAATCTATTATGGCATGGTTCTATGATAACAAAATGATTAAGCTATCGTTTCTAGGCACCGTGTCTTACCACCCATTCGGGTTATACATCTATATACTAATTACACTAATGGGTTGGGGATTAAGAAGCATTAATTTAGAGTAAATGCACTCTCATTTGCGTGGAGGGAAAACCACCCTCAGTGCACCCGATAGGGATCAAACACCGATCTCCTTGTCTTGGGCAGTCTAGTCCAACATGAGAGTGATGCGTTAGTCCACGCGTCCACCGAAGCGGGCTTGCGGTATCTAAAAAGATGTTTTGAAATGCGTATTCTCACCATGGCACGTTTTGTTAAACTTTACAATGTGTTGCGGAATCCTAAGTTTATTACCATGTAAGTGATAACAGACCTTATAGACCTATACATAATATTTCTGTATCTTTTTAGGGTAAAATACAAGGAATTTTCTTATATAAATAGACTAGTTTATCCGTTGATAAATGTTTGTAATAATGTTGATTCGAGTGTGAATGAAAATTCTGAAGAAATACAAATTTCAAATTTTTCCTGTGTTTTATAATCGTCAACATTTTTGTATTTTGACCATTAACCTAAATTAAAAATAAATTTACACATTTTTTCTTCTAGTAAAACCTTTTTCCAAACAAATTCTCGAATTGATTGAATTATATTTGAATACATATATTAAATCCACTGCCGTGGAAATATAAAATTTCCTAAGAAAGTTAAATTTAAACTGATTAAGTGCATGAAACAATGGGATGGAAAATATATACATACTCTTTATAACAAATGAAAGCTTATTTTAAACTTGTGTTTATAGGGCTTGCATTATTTACCATTGTATTAGGAAAATATTATTTGACTAAATAAATACCGTTATAATAAATAATGTATAGGTATTTATTTACTAAATTATGCACTTTACATTATACACATATAGAGATTTATATATATAAATAAGACGCATGTGATTATGAAAAGATTATTTTAATTTATTTTAAAAATCAACTATTTTTTTAAAATATTCATATCCAATTATGATGAGAGTTTAGATACATTTAATCATTATTACAAGTCAAATTATTTGAAAATTGGTGTGGTAAAGCTTGTATCTTAACAATACGTCATGCATAGTTAACAAGCATTGTGTACAAATATTTTATTAGAGGGAGAGTGGAAAATTATTTTTATCATAACATTCGCTGTACACTCTAACAGGATTCGATCTCGGACCTCTCCCAATGACAATCCGGACTTAATGAGGTAATATACGCCCGCCGAAGTGGATTTAAAAAATATAACAAGATAAAAAAGAATAAGACATGAGAAAGATTAGAGAAAGGAGAGAAAATATTAAAAGCTATCACCAGACCAAGACAGTTCATGCTCTCTAAACTACAAAAATATGTGAATATTTGCGCTAAAAATCACAAAATATACATTAAAAACAAAAAATATGCACTTAATAAACAAAACATCGCCAAGTATAATAAGTGTATTAAACTTTAAAATTATACCCTTTTTCCACGCTTCCATACACCACCAATTTTGGGTCAAGTTATGAACTTCACAACTATAACATTATTTTGTTATTATTATTATCATTATTATTACTATCATTATTACTATTATAACTATTAAACCTTCTAGAACATTTTTCTAATAAAGTTAACAAAGCCCTTAACAACAATAAGTATGTCTTGGTCCTAATTATTAACTTCAAAAAAGCGTTTGACACACTTAACATTGATATATTATTGAGATCATTAAAAATAATTGAAATTGGTGGACCATACTTAAGATGGTTTAGAGACTATCTCCCTAACATACTTTTCTATGTACAAATTAGCACTCAAAAAAGTGAAACCAAAGTGACAAATATGGGAGTACCACAAGGCTATTCTATATCTAATTTACTTCAATACTATCACAAGACAAGTAAAGCGTGGACACATCTACATATACGCAGACGACACCGTAATACCGACTATTCATGAAAACCTATAAATAGCAGAATACAACCTGTAAAAAGACTACAACCAGATACAAATATGGACTCGTGATCATCATTTAGTAATAAATGCAATGAAAACTAAAACTGTTCTCCTAAAATGCACCATACAAAAGTCAATACTACGCATCACAGCTATAATTGTATGCATAACTGGACACAAATCTGTTGTTACTGTATCGAAAAACTGGAAGAAACAGACAGTCATACTTACCTTGGACTAATGATTGACAAACATTATAAATGGGACAGGCACATAAAACAAATTTGAGAACAAACTAAAAGGATTGACATGGGATTCTTACCATCTTTTAATGTACTTGGATATCAAAACGATAGTAATAATATAGAAATCATTAGTTCAATCAATAATATCTTATGGCATATCCGTCTTGGAAGGAACGACAGAATGTTACACAATCAAAATTTCACATTTGTAAGAAGAAATCCTGAAAATTATATTTGGTACCAAAAATGATAACAAACAGACATACATTCAACATAAAATTCTACTTCTTAGCCAATTATATAACATTTCTGTTGTTACCCAGAGATTTCGTGCATTTCTCTTCACTTTTCCAACATTGACACTTAGAATCTTCAAAAAATTCTGTTTACACTATTTCACTTCACTTCCTGACTTATACTATTTTCCATCACCACACTTATCTTTTGCTCTATTGCATTTCTCACATTGTCATTCTTGCAGCTTATTTTTTTAAGTCCCACCTTGGTTTTATCTTTCTCATTTTCCTGATCCTCTTCAGTCTTGTTTCAATGTACACCACTAACCGTCTTTGGTCTGAATCGATGTTGGCACCTGCCTCTACCCCCTTCACTTCATTCTTGAATCGGTGGTTGACAAGTATATACTCAATTGTACCTGCTGATCTATCCTGTACTCTTCCGTGGGTATATTTTTGTGTTCCGTTTCTTAAGCCGGGTGTTTGTCACAACCAATGCATTCCCATTGCAGAATTCAGTGAGCATCTGTACTCTGTTATTTCTCTTCCCCAGTCCGTTTGGTCCTATGATCTTCTGCTCCCGGCCTTCTCATAACACATTATAAAGCGATACATATTTTATAAAATAGTAAACACATACTCTCCAAAATCAGAGTATTCATAATTTTTATTATTTATTTTACCACCGCGTCTTTATAACAATTAGGGTTATATACTTTTATAGTAATTCATGTTGAAGTCCACTAACAAAAAGCTTTTTCAATCTCATCTACTGTCATAGAGGTGTTTTTCTGTTAAAACTTACTTGAATGCTGATAAATCTCTCTCTACATCAGATGTTTTATGGGAAAATACTTGTACAGTTCTGTATGTTATTTGTCACCAATGTCACCTTCTTTTCCAACTAGAAGATTCACACCCTCAATAAAATTG
The DNA here is from genome assembly GCA_901482245.1 of Timema douglasi. Taxonomy (NCBI): domain Eukaryota; kingdom Metazoa; phylum Arthropoda; class Insecta; order Phasmatodea; family Timematidae; genus Timema; species Timema douglasi. Next base: position 7,675 of record CABEEJ010003848.1, read on the forward strand.
AGTAAAGCCAGGATTATTGTTTAGTATTTTAGACATTTCCCCCAACTTCCCCTGGGACTGCTATCAGAGAATTCAGCTCCTTCTCAGAAATGTCCAGGGACAAATTTAGAGATATGAAGGCCCCGGGCCTGTACAAAAATGAAGGCTCCAACATTAAACACTTTTTTTTCCAAAATGTCTACAATATAATTTTTGTTTTTGCTAAATTGATTGTTTAAAGCTCAATTTTAATCAAAAGTACTTTCATTAAAAATATAGATTTGTTAAAACAAAAATGTTATATATTTCGTTTGATTTTAGTTGATAAGTACATGTATTAGTTTCAAAAACTTTGCTTTTTTTTCATTCATAAAGTTTCTGTCGAGAACTGACTGATATTAATTTTAATAAAATAATCTAGAAGAAATGAGCTTTTGCATCAGATTGTAGAGGCTGTAAGGCGTTTACCCCTGCATTCCTTAAATCCGCTCCTGACTCTCTCATATGAAAATCCTCTTGGTCAGTAGGTAAATGTGAGCATATACATATACCAGTTATATGGGCAGAGTCTATGTAGCAAATATCTTCTGCACCTTCTGCACCAAAGTGACTCATTAATCTGGGCTGCACAGCATTATTTTCAGACTAACAATCTAAAACATTTTGAAGAAAATTCATAAAAACTCATAATGTGGAGGTATTCTGAGAACTCGCGGGTGATAAGCAAGGGTAAGCAAATTTTTACAAACACTAGAAAATCCCCGCATAGAATGAATGGTACGTAAAATAAATATTTTTCCTTTTGAAGGTCAACATTGATCACATAAAAACTTTATATTACCATTTTATCAATACTGGTACTATTTATCAAAATTGATAAAATAGTAATACAAAGTTTTTATATGATCAATGTTGACCTCCAAAAGGAAAATTATTTATTTTCTTTCTACGCGGAGATTTGCCAGTGTTTGTAAAAATCTACTTACCTTTGCTTATCACCCGCGAGTTCTCAGAATAACTCCACTCATCAAATCGTTAAAAGAATTAGAGAATAAACCTGTTTCTCAGCTTGCGATGTTAGAATAGTTCCAGAATATTAAACGAAACATCAACATGGTGTTTAAAGTGTCTCACCTTGTTGCAAGCTCTATAAACTTGTCTAGTCACGTAGTTTGCCTGTTTGCTTTCTTGCCTCTTTTACGAAAAACCAGTTTTGTTGGTTGGCGTTCGAATAACCACTGGTAATTCTTATCCTTTTGTTCATAAATAATTAAGTCATAAAATATGTCAGTTTATATAGCAATAAATCAGGAAAAACAGTGTTTCTTGAGATACAACCTTGAATATTTGACTATATTTAAAACGTAAATGTTGGACCATCCTTACAGATGAGACCAGGGCTTGGAACATATCATAGATGTTTTAACAATTCTCCTAAAGTGAACATCTGGCCTAGAAGTTTAGTGCGTTAGCTCGCATTGCACTTTTTCAGTGTGAATAGAGAAGTTTTTATTGGAATCACAGCTGGTAAAATGTGGTTATTATTATGGTTCCCCTTCTTCTCGTCTCTTTAATAGAGGTGCAGTTCCTAATCTTCTCTACAATTAGATCAATTGTTAATAATATCTCGTCCACACTTAATGTTAGACTCATCTAATTTATTTTACTGGTGACGAGAGGTCAGGTCTCCAGTCCCAGTCAGGTGTACTGAGATTTATAAATGTTTTCCCAATCGTTATCCATAAAAGTGCATGGTATAAGTAAATTTCCTCTAAATCTCCTACTCATATCTACCCCACTAGCATATTAAATAATCGGATTGCTCTTATGGGTAAAAGACAGGGTAAAAAACAGCTTGGTTAAACCTATCAATAAAAAATATTATGCACATCCATTTTAAATTGAAAATACACATGATAATCATGTTTCCTATTGGATATGTAATGTTATGTGTAAAATAAATGTTGAACCCCAATGATAGATTAATTAATAATGAAATTCACATATTGCCAAAATTATATAGTGTTGGTTTTAATTGTTTGGGAAATGTTAAGTTATAAAATAAAGTCTGCGGTCATACTACTGGGAATTTTGTTAAATTTAGACTTTGTGTAGTCAAATTATAAATCACACCAATATAATTTTTTAAATGAATCGATAGTGTGTTTTGTGGTGACAATTGAATATTAGAACCTATATTACGAGAGTAGTATATTATAGCAATACTAGTAGAGTTAATCTTTTTACACGTCAGGTCAATTAGGCATACATAACTTACCTTTGTGAGAATTGAATAGTATTGACTTGGACATACGATATGAGTTGTATCATTGACATATTAATGTGTTCCAATAATCCGTTAAGCTATGGAGCCAATTTTTTAACAAATATTTTTTTGAAAAATAATACTAAGAGGTTTTTGTATGGATACTAATGATTCTGCGTCAAGTTTTATGAGATTTTATTTCTATAATTGTGAGTACGCGTTAGTTTGTTGTTAGAGAGGGACAAATTTCATAACATTCAGTAGTTGCGTAAGAGATTAAATAAACCATAACTTAGTTCATTGTTTAAAAGCTTTGGTAAAAACAATGTGTATCCTATAGGGTTAGCCTTTTAATAAAATAATTTAATAATAACATTTTATCATAAAAACATACTCTATTAAAAAGTAGATCGAAAATAATTTTATATTCAATGTTTTGTACATTTATAAACTCATCGTTTATGATAATAATAGTAAAATAGACTGAATGTTAAAATATTTTCATTTAGTTTATTAGTCGATAAAGAAACACATAACATACCTTATTAATTAGTACACGAACGTATTTTATTAAATGTAAGTTATCAAGAACATAATAAATTATATGCTCTATTAACAAGAATGAGCATTGTAGATTTTTAAGATGCTACTTGAATAAAAGGTGATTGACCAATGATTTTTACATCCAGGCAGCAGTATACATAGTCGTTTCCAAATTGACTCAAATTAGTTTTTTTAATCTTTTAGTGAATGTATTAACATTAACTTTCAAAACACAGGCATATTATAATCCAATATTTTCAAATTATTTTAACATTTCTAAACCTTGCATTGGTAGGCACTTGGGTTGAGGCATCAACCTCGTCTGGTCTGGTGAGATTGGGGATTGAATCCCGTCTGGTTGAATAGAGAGCGATATTTCCTAAACACCTTTTCCAAACTCCATCCATGCCATATCAGGTTAATTTAATCTTTATTCTAGCTTCCTCATTCTTCCCCCATAAGGGTAAATATTAGATAGCCCTAGTTGTTAGTAAAACACTTTGCACAAAATTGATCGTATCTGGAAAACACAAATAAAATTAGCACTAGATCTAAAAATACCACATAATTGAATAATATTATAAATTATTATAAGCACTATACTAACGATTAAAAATTATTTTTTTAATATTGTCGATGTAGGGGAAAAAATTGAGAATAATGAATAAATTGGCTCTTAACAAGCGTAGAACATTCTTACATAACTAGCGGAGTGGTAGGCCACTCTGCATAATTCAGTAAACATGGCAAGCTAGAAACAAATTAAAAATGGGGTTTTTTTCTAAGACAATATCAGTATTCAAGCACCGTATAATAATATTATGACTGGTCCAATATCAATAAAGTTAGTGAGATGACTGATCCTGTTTTATTGTCTAAAGTTTTTCATCAATTGATATTTCCATCGATGCCAATAAGATACATGATTATAGATGGCATTCATCGACTAGACACAATCATCGACTCGTCACACCTATGAGCTCACCATATTCAACTATCCTAGAAATCTCATTAATTCAATACATTCATTTTTTTAGAGGAAAACAGAACAATTATTGCAGTAATATAAATGAAAAGGTATTATTATAAACAAGTATAAAAATAAGCCCCAAATTATTTTAATAATTTTAAAATTCATTATTTAGAGTAAACTATTTTTCAATGAGTTTTAAAATATCATCACAAATTAATCAAAACATTCTTTCTCTAGTGTATTTGTTTTACAATTTCTGTCATATAAATCTCGTCCATTCCATACTTTCCCAGACATACACTTATATCCTCATACAACTCCCCCAGCTTTGCTAGAAGAGTCTCCGGTAGATCTATTTTACTGAGAACGTTATACTTGTTTCCAAGTGAATTTGTTCTAGCCCCTCAAACACTCTCCACACCAATAGTTGTTTTGAGCATAGCGGCGCATTGTAGTTGGAGGGAATCGATTCAGGACCGTTACTCATAAAGAGATGTCATTTTTAGCTACTGGCCCATCTTTAAGGTAGCAAATTAACACTCTCGTCAACATAAATGTGCCCGCTTCGATAGCCGCATTATCTAACGCGCTACTCTCGTGTTAGACTAGACTAACTATGACGGGGAGATAGAGGTTCGAATCATGGTCGGGTGTAGTGAGGGTGATTTTTCCAAAAAAACTGTTTTAAACTCTCTGTCCATGCAAATGCATGTACTCTTCCTATAGATGTAGCCTTATTAATTCCTAAAACATCAGCAGAATTAACACAAGCGTGTAACCTAAACGGTAAATAGGAGGCCGTTATTTTTTGCCATCACTTTTGTTTACGCCAATAAAATGATAGGTTCAGCATACACAATGGTAAAATTCAATCCATCCATTTAACGCGTGTATGTATCAGCATTTTAAAGTGTTTGGTAAATTTGTTTCTAGAGTAGAGGTGAAGTCTATCATAATCTTTGTTTAGTATAGAATGTCACACTTTAGTCCTGAGAACCTTTATTAGACTGATGTATTATCTGGCCTGGGGTATTAATCCCATTTCATCCATAATCAGAACGACCAAACATATTAGAGTTATTTAGCTCGAGAGCGTGGATGAAAGGAGCATGTGTAAGAATAAAAGGTATATTCATGATGCAAGTAATTGGTAACATTATTATTATTATTATTATTATTATTATTATTATTATTATTATTAGCAACGCGTCTTACTACCCGTTCGGGTTATACACACTTAACTAATGTGAAATGGTAGGGTGATTGTGAGATGAAATGAAGGACCTACAGTTTAACGTGGAATCCGAACCACGGTGGAGGTCTGGCATTCCCCACATTGACAAGATGTCTTGTCAGAGGTGAAGGAAGGGTTTGGTAATCAGATAAATCTGTGCCGGGACCGGGGATTAAACCCCGGCCGCCAGCACAGAAGTCCGACACCTTACCCCTAGACCACCAGGTCAATCTGAAATTGGTAACATTACCTCAAAAATTAAGGAGTGATGTAAACAGGGAAATTTCATAGGCCTCCAAAAATTCCCCTAGCGAACATCTTGCCAGCTGATTGATTTTTAACAAAGATGTAATATATTAGAGTCTACAGACTATTTGCTTGTAATGTATTTAGGCAAGGATTTTTGCTTAACTTCATTGACATCGAGTCTGTCTGATATTATAGGAAATCATCTTATTTTTATATTCAAACCATTACAATTCCATTTGTTTATCATTTGTTTAGTTTGATTTATTTTCTTTATTATTAGGCCTATAAAAATATTAATTACAGGATATTTACGTGCCCTTTCTGAAGCAACTTATTATTTCAGCCTCTGAGCTACACTATAGCTTAGTAATTAAACAGCCACAACTTTCGTCGTTAATTAATCACTTGGTAAGCATGAGCCCCAATTGTACCGATGACAAAGTTTTCAACCATGCCCGGAATCGAGCCTAGGACTCCTTGCTCAGAAGATAGGTGCGTTACCAACTGATTCATGTTGTTACACTTGTTAGTTAAATGGATTAAATTTATTCATATTGCGCTAAATCTTCTATCAAAATTTTACTTCGCTCCGAACACCATATTTTACGAATAATTTGTAATAATATCACTTAATAAGACGTCAGTTATGTTTATATTGGGGTCTGTGACATTCTAACCATTTCTTTACAAAGTGGTCACAATATCCTGTAACTATAGATCATATATCATTGTAGTTCCTACTTCAATCAAGCTGTAAAAGGGTTTCGTAATTTAGTTATTTCCGTTCTTTATTTGGTGTGAAGTTAAAATTACGCAACTGATAACAAATTCGGGTGTAATTAGCTGCTTCGACTGGATTGAAGTATTTTTGCACCTGATACATTTATTGGGTAATTGATCCATGATTACTTTTAGGGGTATTTAACATTTAAATTATTTAGTAAAATAATTACCTTATAATTTATGGACCCGATGTGCACATTCAGTTAACGTAGGAAAGTAGGCAATCAAATTACCATAAACTACGATAAGTGGATACTAATATAAATGTAAATGTAAATGCTTAGCAATCACTTGAAATCCAAAAAGGCTACGCTATTGTTTTGGTGTATTTCCTTTACCACTTAGCCCCATATGTGGTGCCATTATATTAATTCAAACTGTTAATATTATTTGTTATATATATCAAAAATATATTAAACTATCATAATATCAAAGCTGCTAATTGGTAGTTATTAAATAATATATACTTATTAGGTATGCTATTAAAAAGTAGAAAGTGAATTTCTACATAATCTAGACATAAAAATACCCTCTAAACAAGCTATGATATTGATAAGCGTGTATGTACATATCAATTTATGCTTGCTTTTAGATTGGGCGTTTAACCATCAGAGATCTCAAAAATAATTTTTTCCGCTAAAATTTTATTTAGTCGATCTTTGAAAGAATAAAATTCCTCTTCCTACATATTAATAGACAACGAACAAAATTATAATAAATTTTATTTTTAAGTTTTAATAGCTATTATTTTAAAATTTTTAAATGAATCAGTCTCCTAATCATATCCACTTTTTTTACCCTAAAAGTTTATATTATTACCTTGCTGATGGACGCATGGCCCTATCTTAAAGGCTACGTCATACGTGAACCATGCAGGGTAGAGATGTTTACCTTTCAGAGCATTCAGTGTGGGTTCAGTAGAGATTTTAAAAGTGTCACTATCAGCAGTGGAACAATGGACTAAGTGTCAAACTCGTATGGTCCAGGTTGATGGTATCAGAGTGGTCGGGAATTGAGTCCCAGCTAGTTAATCTGAGGGTAGTTTTTCGCAAATGGTTCCCAATTTTCCTCAACGCAAATAATTGTCAATTTTTTTTTTTACAAAATCCTACCTTCCAATATATTCTTCTCTCTAAGTCCTACCTTTTTCATTCCTGCCTCCTGAGATTAATTAGGGGTTGGAAAAAAAAAGGGGGGAGAATAAAGATTCAGAACCACTGCCAAGTGTTTTTTTCATAAATGATTTCACACTCTCTTTCCACTCAAATGAAAATACGTTTCCTCTTAAATTCTACATTCCTCATTCATATTCATTAATCATAATTATAAATGTGTGTTTATGAGCAGAAGAACAGTTAAGGGAACATATCGTAACGTAACAATATATATATTATATATATATATAACTATTGTAAATTATTCACTATCTATTTTCATTGTTCATATTGTTGTAAAAAGTTTAATCTTTCTTTCTCATATCCCATAAAGGAGGTATTTTCAATTGTTTCTGTTCCCCGGTGTGTCTGTCTGTCTGTCTGTCCCTCCACGGACCTTAACCGTTTAAAATGAACTTTGTTCATAATTTGTATTTATATTTTATAGGGCTATACTTATGGACAGTTTTTTGATTTCTAGCCTAGCTTTCAAATTTAGGGTAGTTTACTTATGAGTGATTTTTTTTATTACAAATTTTTCGGAAATCACTCTAACGATTTTGTTTAAAATGCATGTCTGGGATTCGTTTGAAGTGTTTTGTTATTAATAGTTAGTTTAAATACTTTTTGTTTAGCTATATAATAATATTTATTTAGCCCTTGTTCACTAACCAAAGAGTAGTGTATAAATTTAATACATTTTAGTATTTGTTTTATTTTAATGATAATAATATCACTTTTGTTATTTTTAAACCTTTGCTCTTAGTTTTCATTTAAACAACTACAAAATTACAGATAGATTTTAAAGCAGTGGTTATAAACCTGGAAATCGCATCCTCCTGGAAGGCGTGGAAACCCACTGGGAAGGGAGAGTCAACGCATGGAAGAATAAGGAAATAACGTTAAAAAAAATAGATAATATGACCAGACAAATTTTATTCCAATCCCTTTTTCCAAAGTAAATAAGACCAAATAAGTAGGCCTGAACCCAATATTCAAGAACCGATGAAAACAAAAGTCTCAACCATCACACCATCCTTCAGTGATATGTTTGTACCATTATACTGTCAGTAATACAATGATCTTTGAGTAAAATAACGTGACTAGAAAACAAAACTTTTTTATATTAATTTATAACGATCCCAAAAAGTAGGGGGAGGGAATTTGACTACCTTCTTAGGGGGGCGTCAGCTGGAAAATGTTGAGGTCCACTGTTCTAAATGTATTCAGAATTCATAGCCCCCTACCTCTACGCCCAAACACAAAACTTGTTTGGTAAGGTCTTGACTAAAACACCTCCTGCACAAATTTTCAAAATGTTTTGGAATAAAACACCTCCGGCACAATTTTAAGATCTTTTTGGGCGCCTTATCCGGTGGTCAGATGGTCTAAGCCCTAAGGCATCACTCCTGCAATAGACTAGAATGTCGATGGTGGGGAGGATTGGGGCTCAATCCTCGTCGGGTTTACTGAGGGTACTTTTCCCTATATGGCTTTCCACTTTCCCCTTACGCAACTGCGGGTGAACTTCATTTAATTCCAACCTTAATCATCTCTAACACTTTGACAACAGTTTTTTTTTCAGTATCACAATTCTTTTTCTATAAATAATTTACAATGTATTAGTTATTTAGAAAAACTATATTCTATATTTCTACGTCTAATAAAAACTTTATTTATCACCAAGATTTAAATTTGTGTATTTCAGGTTCAGGTACAGCTCCACATAGCTCAGGTGGACAAATGCTATCTAGTCGTACTCATTGATGAGAAAACATCTCTTTTCATAGAAGAAATAAAGAAAGATGACGAAGGAGTCAATTAATTGCTCCAAATGTTAAAAAATAATAATAATTGGTTGTTGCCAGAAACTGTACTTAGAAGAGTGACAAGAAAATGTTAATGTTTGGATCCTAATCTATAATAGAAGTTCAACGTGCCATTACTTTAGGAAAGAAAAACAATTAAAGTGTCCGTTAGTGTAAATACTAATTACTATCAAAATGTGTTTTAAATGTATAGTTTGTGGGTGAGCTAGATTAATTTTAATATCGATCAAATTTTTATAGAATATTACGATATTTATAAAACATAACTTTATTTTGAATTCAATCAAGTTGATAGAATACAATAAGATATAATTAGGTTTGCAAATCTCTATAGAGAGAGTTGACTGATTTTTATTGGAAGGTCGTTTTGAGAGGCCTTTTTCCCTACTAGTATCCTACTATTCAATAGTATTTTGGTTGAAAAAAAAAAGGTCTTTTATTAACCCCTTCCAACCAAATTCAGTGTATAGTAGTAGTTCAGTTGTACAAATATTTTTAGTCGTATGAGCAGTAAAAATAATAATATAAAATAAATTTGTAGAAATTCTTTAAACCACACGTTACTAGGCTAAGCCTAAAACGCGATGGTAAAACCAATAGTTACTATTATATATTTTCTTCATTTTCAAGAAATTATTGAAGTATTACTTTAGTTGAACTATTTATAATATACCTCTTACACTCTTACACTATTAGACCAGTTACTATGGACAGGAGGGACAAAATCATATCGTCTATTAATATACAGGATTTACCACAGATTATGTATGAAATGCTTGAGTGAAATTCAATCAACTAACTCTTTTATGCATTGAACATTATTACTAAAAATATGAATTTCAGGAAAACTATTTGAATGTGTTATTAATATATTTAAAGTTTTATACGCGTATTGAACTCTCAAGAAAATGGAAAAGAAATAATTGAAGAGATTTAAAATGGTGTGCTCAGAAGAATTGAAAAGATAAGATGGCGAATAAAGAAGTCCTAAGAAGAGTGGGTGAGAGAGAACCATTTTGGGTGTGATTCTTTGGTGCAAAGCAAACTGGATTGGACACATTCTTAGGGGAATTTTTTTTTTCACACGACGTCGTTCATTTTCGCCACCATTCTTTTAATAAGTTCCAAAATACTTTAGACAAGATTTTACACATTAGACTTTAATATTTGCTTGTCAGAATAAGGCTCATTAATCACTTTTATTCATTGCAGATTGTAGAAGTGTGATACTTTAATAGCTATAAACTTACATAAAATAATTCATTATTTTACTTTGAATATTCTCGCCTCTAAAAAGGCAGTCTAAAGGGGGTTAAAAACAAAACCAGAGGGTGAATGTGTGATTCAATTTTGGTCGATATCTACATATTAGTTGGGAAGTTATGAGTGAGAGACATAAATAAACATTCTTCCCGTCAGTTCCCTTCCCTATTATAAACAAACAACAAAAATAATTCCAAACAAAATTACATATTTCTATTTATTAATGTATTTCAATAAAATATCACGATATATTACTGACCTCACATTGATGTAACAATGAATAACTAATATTGCTTTTACTAGTTACCATAACTTAACTAGTCTCAACATATCAACTGGTAAAAGATGACCCTAAATACGAGACGAGAAAGGATGACCAGATAGTAGAGCAGTGGCACTCGAAGCTAAAATTCCTGGGTTTGATTCCTGTGAATTGTAATTTTTAATATTTTTTTTGAAACTATATATTTCTAATAATATGAATAAATTTCGCAAATGTGTTAGGAATTAGTAAGGTTGAATTTAGAGAGAGTGTTTCTGAATTATTTTAGGGGGGATTGTGGGTTAAACCATTTAGGAAAACAACCTCAATACATCCATCCAGGATTAGTACCCCTATCTTCTTCTCATCGGCAGTCTAGTCTATTGTGAGAGTGACACATAGAACATTCGATTACCTAAACAGGTCTCGTTAAAATAACTCGCTTCTGATTTATTCCACAAAATGTTAAAAGAAAAGTTTAAAACTATATTATGTGTTTGTACAAAATGTATTTGTTGTATGTATTATATTCTACTTTTTTTTTATCACATCTTATTTCCCATTTGGCTAGTATCCATTACTCAACATTTAACTACCCTCTTTGGTGGCCGCTAATCTTGGGTTGGGTTTTACAAAATGGATTTCCTCTCTCCCTCCATGCAAATGGAGGTGCATTTCCTTTCAATTAAGCCTTCAAATCCCTAACTCATTTGTGTAATTATTACATAGGCGTATAACCTGAATAGTTATTATTATTATTATTATTATTATTATTATTATTATTATTATTATTAGCACCGCGTCTTACTACCCGTTCGGGTTATACGCACTTACGCTAATGTGTAATGGTAGGGTGATTGTGAAATGAAATGGAGGACCTACAGTTTAGCGTGGAATCCAAACCACGGTGGAGGCCTGGCATCCCTCACATTCACAAGATGTCTTGTCAGAGGTGAAGGAAGGGTTTGGTAATCAGATAAATCTTTGCCGGGACGGAGAATTGGACCCCGGCCGCCAGCACAGAAGTCTGACACCTTACCCCTAAACCGCCAGGTCACCCATGAATAATTAGTAAGACGCGGTGCTAAAAAAATAATTAATCAACCAATTAATTTGGTTATTTTATGTAACAAAGATGTACAATTTGGTTAAGTGTAATATGTCATTTCAAACTTCCAAAATCTCGCTTCATTGGCCTATTAGTCTAGGCGTCACTCTCGTGTTGGTCTGGCTTACCGATAATGGGGAGATCGAGGGTTCGAATTCTAGCCAAGTCTACTGAGAACAGGTTTTTCCTTAATTTTCTCCCAATTTACTTCCATGCAAATGCGGGTGAACTACCTATAAAATAATTCCTTCCTCCTCACAACCTCATTGGCGTAACAAGACGTGGTGCTGTACGACTATATATATATTAGTTAACGCCCAAAATTAAACTAAATACAAAGTTCAGCATTCTCTTTTAGAGCGTTTGAATGGTCTGCAAAGTGGCAACAGTGCTTGAGATATTCTGTCGTAGGGTTGTGTTGTTGTTGTTGTTGTTGTCTATTGTGAGAGGGCGAAGTCCTTCCGAGAAATAGGTAGTGGTTGGAAGGAGGGTGGATGAGGGCATACAAGTTTTCTGACCATTCACCAGGCTAGCTGCGTCTTGCCGCGCATTCCTTGCCTGTATTGGACGTACAGTAGCTCCATGACTTCTTTGGTGCTGACTGACAGCTCACAGCTGACAGCTGACGGCTGACGGCCTTGAAAAGTTACCAGACCAAATTATGTATCCCTACGACGAACCATGTGATCTGCAAAAAACATGTGTTTAGCAGCTGTCACTTCTGATGGTCAAAATCTAGCCATATACCTAAATGTTTACTGTCAGAAGTCAGCTGTGAACTGTCAGTCAGCACCAAAGAAGCCATGGGGATACTGTACTTCCATTTGTGCATACATTAGTTACTCAATAGGTAGTTTTCTCTGCGTCGTACCAGGACATTCCTTGTTTCTAGTATACTGTGAAAATTAGTTGGTACAAAATAAAAAAAATAAAACTTTTTATAAAACTATGTTTTTATATATACTGATAAATAAATACCTGTATTAGTATGAAGTTTGTCCTCCTTTAGCAGAAATTACCTCTTTAACTAGTTTTGGCATTGGCTCCACTAATTTAGTGCTTACATTTTTGACTTTATCATCATGGAACCACACTTCTACAGCATTCGTTATCATGCTTTATTTGGTTTAACAGTCCGTTTTGCCTAAACGTCTCTTCAAAATATTCCAAAAGTTTTCTATTGGATTTATATCTAGTGAATTAGAGGCCAATCAAGCAAATTAAATGTACTTTCCAGCATGAGAGTCTAGACCAATTTTGAATTGAGACATGGGGCCAGGTCATGTTGAAATCTCTCGTCAAAATTTTGCAACAATAGAACAGTCTTACATTGTAATATTTCTACTTCTTGGATTAATTCATCATACCTTGAACAGGATTAAGCTTCCAGTGCAATTTGCTGTGAAAATAGCCCAACACATCTGTTTCAAAGAGTGTTTTACAGTTTGTTGGACCTGCTCAGGTCTTATGGTTTCACAGTCGCTTCGTCTAACGACATTTGATTTGTAGCCTTGCAAAAATAAATGAGTTTAATCACTGGAAATTACTTTTATCTAGTCGTCAGCAGTCCATGGTTTACATTTATCGGCTCATGCTAAAAGTTTTATCTTAGTTTTAGCATTCAAATATTGTTTTCTCGTTGTCTTATTGCCTTCCTTTCAGCTTTCAGAAGCCTACGGCGTACAGTTGAATCACTAACATCAAAACCACTAGCCAATAAATCTCTTTGAAGATTAGTGCTTGTTTTTATTTGATTCGTTTTACTGTTTATGATTAGAATTTTATCGGTTCGTGGAGTTGTTTTTTGTTCTTTCACATTAACCTCTGCTTTTTGGAGAGGATGATCCAGATACATTGTATTTCGTAACAATTCTTGATACACTTGATTTGCCTACACCAACTGGAGAAGCGATCTCTCACTGTCATATAAGTGTGATCCTTAAAAGGAATTATTTTTGCACGCTTCCATTTTTAAATACACAAAAGACACACGTGTCTCACAGAGAGAAAAACCAACATCCACCTGTCAAACACAAAAGGTCACAACTGAAGCTGAAGTGGCTATTTCCTGTTTAAAATCAGTCAAACCACATTCTTATTGTCGAGCTCTAACAGTCACGCCACCTCAAGGTAGATAAAGCCGATTTAAGTCGGTTTATGACATCAACTGGCAATCACATTACAATTCTGAGGGGAAAAAATAGGATGTCCCAATTAATCTGCACAGTATAGTAGTAGGGGTCCAGCTAAAGGTTATTCAATATGGCTTTGAGGATAATGTTAATTTTAGTAGACGTTAATTAATTCGAATAAAAGATATATAGATAAATTATGTACTATAGAGATATTAAAATCTTGAAAAAAATACATATATATATATATATCCTTTCGTTTTAATATCTAAAGAAATACATCATTTTCTCAATTGTACTATAGTATTTACATATGTTTTTAAGAGTAGAAATAGTAGTATTATACTCTTTTTGACAGTGCAATGAAGTAGTATTAAACATTGAGGAATCACACACTGTCTGAAGGGTTTTGTACATATACATTCACTACCATATATTTATTGTTCATAGTTTACCATATTTTTGAACCTTGAGGTCATGGTTCTAGCATACATAAAGTAAGATTTATCAGCGTTAATCATTTGACAAGTCATAAAAATATTTACCAAGAATCTCTTTACTCCGGCAACAGTGAAATTGCGTACATGACTGCGCGTAGTGATCTTACTTTAACAGATGACCATAATTATGTAGTATTCACTAAGTTTTCAGGTCAGACGTGATACATAAATTAACATATTATTACCCTTCATGTTTTGAGAGTAAAACTTTAAATAACAATTATTTTTATCTGGTTTCAAGGAAATATTCACACTATTTTGCTATTTTATTATTACTGGTTTATAATAAAAATATTTGTTTTTATTTGAAAAATTTAACATGAACTTTTTAAACAAACGGATCATACGACACGATAAGTTCTATGAGCGAGAGAGAAAGATTCTACTAATTTTTCCGTAAAGATATTTTCACATAACTTCCAAGGTTCTTTTACATGCCACAATCGACATGAAATTGAATGTATTTTCCTCCAAATGAGGTAGTGGCACGGATTTGTGTCGCTTAAGAAAAATACGTTGACCCCGACTGGGTTTAAATCTACGAACATCGGGTCTTGAGGTGAGAAGTATTTTTCCAAAATGCTTACACTTACCTCCATCGCAAATGCAGGTGCACTTCCTCTAAATATAATATTCATTAATTCCTAAAACAATAAGTATAACTAGTACATAACCATATATAACCCGAACGGTAAGAAAGTCTGGGCGTTAAAAAAATTGTTGTCCAATTTTGTTGGGGATAAATCCATATTTTATATAAAAAATATTGCTAAAATGTTCGACTGGGACACACAGATACGTACTTAAAGACACTGTCATCATATTAGTCCTTTTTTTAAATAATTTTAAAAAATAATTAGGAAAACAGATTATTTTTCTTAAAGGGTGTTTGTGGATGATCAAGAATTTTTTAAATACTTAAAACTAGTTTGATAAATTCTCTATACACGCCATATCATGTTATTATTTGGTTCTGCAACACATTTTAAACGAAAACCATATTTAAGCATTTATAAATATTTTAACTAATTTAATCAAATTATAAAAAATGACATAGCTGATCAAAATACCGTAGTAAATAATTTGAACCTCAAATTAGAGAAAGAAAACTAATAAACAAATGATTGAACTTAAATTATTTAACTTTATCAAATCATAAAATTAAACATTAGATTACAATATGATTCCTAAGATTGGGCTCTAGATTAAGCAGACATTAAAAAAAAATCTTCCCTTAAATTTCAATGAAATGTTGGTTATTTGTTTCTTTTCCAATCCGAATTTCTTTTGGTCTCAATTAGTTTGATTCATGGACGTTCTAATATATATCAATAACGATAATGGGGTGGGGATGAGAAAGGTAGAATTTAAGAGGAAATGCGCTGACACATTCTAGTGGAAGTTGAGTTATAGTCATTTAGGAAAATATTTACTCATTATTCAATAAAGCTAGCCAGGTTCTTGACCATAACTTCTCTATCAACAAACTAAATGTACTCGACATTTAAACGGCCGGACCACTGATGTGGGCTTAATGTATAATTACACTTGTCTTATTTTACAGTGTGTTGAAATATTTCATGATAAATCATAGTAAACAATTAGGCTATATCTGGATTGTTTCTATGACTATAATATGCATTTTTATGTGGATGTTGTGCACTCTCTATAGTCTGATAACCATAGGCCCAGCAACTTTAGCCCCACTCATGGCCATATAATGTGGTTTGATAGTTGCAGGAAGGTCAGGGTTCAAATCTTCGATGGGTGTAGATTATTATTATTATTGTTATTAGCACCGCGTCTTACTACCCGTTCGGGCTATACGCACTTACGCTAATGTGTAATGGTAGGGTGATTGTGAGATGAAATGGAGGACCTACAGTTTAACGTGGAATCTGAACCACGGTGGAGGCCTGGCATTCCCCACATTCACAAGATGTATTGTCAGAGGTGAAGGAAGGGTTGGGTAATCATATAAATCTATGCCGGGACCGGGGATTGAACCCCGGCCGCCAGCATAGTAGTCTGACACCTTACCCCTGGACCGCCAGGTCACCGGGTGTAGATTACTGAGAGTATTGTTTTATTAATATTTCCACTATTCCTCCATCAGGTGCTTTTTAACTAAGTTCTACTCTCCTCAGTATTGTTCTCTTAGTGCAATCAAAAGTGTAAGAGTTAGCCAGGATTGGTGATAGGATGCCTTGAAAAAAAGGATAGACAACATTTAAAAATGGTTACCATATTTATCTTGAAACTGTCCTAATTGAAACCATCCGTCAAAGGCAGCTAAAGTACTCCTCTTTAAGTCTCTAAAATTCTAAATGCAATAAAAAGGTGTTTTTTTTATAGCAAAAGCTCATACTAACCGTTCGGGTTATACGCTCAGTAATTATTTCCAAGTCATTTTGGGACCACTCGCATCGTGGTCATATGCTATAATGCGTCACTCGCATGTTATAATAGTTTTACGAGGAAGGGAAGATCGTGGTTTAAATCTGGGTCAGATTCGCTAATAGTGATTTCTCCCTACCCTACCCACTCTCTCTGCGCTCAAATGCGATTACATTTCCTCTAGAGGTTTACCTTAGCGTAATTAATTCATGCTTAAAGCCCGAACAGGTACTAAGACATGGAGAAAAAAAAGTTGGGATGATTAACAAAGTGTTCAATATTATGTTGATTTGACTATATAAACTTTCTTGCTTATTGGTCTTAGAAAAACTTAATTTCGCTCGTGAGCATACATATTGGGTAAGTAGCCTGATGAGGGACGTGAAATGGAGGGGTGAGGGAAAGTTGCTTGGTTGAAACCGGTCTTTGCCACCTGAAGCTCTGGTTTGTACAGGTGCACACAGCCTCCATGGCGCCCGGAGTACAGCGGCAAGGTCTTCTCCAAGGTTGTCTTCCGTTACACTTCCTTCTTACCCAATTAGACGAACACGCTTACCAACACATTCACCATTTCGTTTTCATTCCTCACCAACATCGGCTACTTCATTTTAGTTATTTATTAAACTGTAAGACACGAACTTAGGCAGAACCTTACTGTGTTGTTATTATTTTTTTTAACAACGCTTTAGTACCATTGATGGCTATCAATGACTTCATTATTTATAATGCAAAATTTTAATGGAACGGGCCTTATATGACAGCTAGAAAAATTATTAAATCTAATTTCACCTATTCTTAGCCAAGTCAGGTGATATTCAGCTGTCAAAGTTGCTGGATTATATCAATCAATAGGCCTACCTGTAAAATATCTAAATAACTAAAATGCTATCAATGCTTACAACAGAGGCTACATTTGTATTCTTTTAAAGGTCCTTCTTATGAAGATTGGACTACAATAGCCATGCGTACGGGACGACTGGGGTAAGGTGACCATAAATAAGTTTTAATATGATCTGAAATGTAAGTTATTTAAATACAAATGTTTTTAATCACTTCAATAAATGTTCAATATGGCTCAATGCACACTTTTGTCTCTAAATTAGTTCACAACTTTAATGTAGGTTAACGTACCCTAACAACTAATTACATTTCATAATATACATATTTTATTGAGCCTGTTTACAAATACAAATATTATAAAAAAAAACATAACTTTAGGGTGTGTTGTTAACCATTTAAATGACGCCTTCTCCGGCTCCCATCGTATATTTTCAAACGGCAGTATCCAAAAATTCAAATGAAAAAGGTTACTTTAAACTAAAGAATTTTTTAAGTGAATAAGCCTACATCAATATTGTTTGAAAGTGGGGATGAGAAAGTACGCTTCAGAAAATAACACCCTAAAGGAACCTTGTCATAGAAAAACCTCATTTTATCTCGTAAATGCCAAAGGTTGTTTGGCACACATAGATTTGCCGCTATCCACATTGAAGGGCACGTGAATTAAACGTCAAGCTCTTCTAGTCTGGTTTTCCAGTGATCGCTATAGATTGTGATCTTTTCCCGAATAGTTTCCTACTCTTCTTCCGTGAATAGGTGAAAACACTTTGTTTAAACAATACTTTCTTCATCCCTGCCCGATTGGGGTGATTAAATATGTATAACTGGTAGTAATACGTGTTGGAAAAACAATCATTTTAGTTTAGATCAGGTAAACTTCACCTACCCTAACAGATAGCAGCTTTACCTTGACGTATTTCACTATGGCCCTATTTAATAAAAACCACGCCAAAGTGGAACATTGAAATGTAAGATTCCTACCTTTCATGGTGAACGAAGTGTACATTGCAATGGTTTTGATATTTGGAGGGTTTCGTTATAGAGGATGCGATAATATTATACCTCATATTGTTTTCATTACGATATTAAATTATTAATGTTTAATGTTACTGATTCAAGCTGTAGTGTTCACTATTAGGAGTGATTTCATGATCATATCGTGTCTTTGTCGTTGCTACCTCAGGTCTATAATTATTAATAATTCTATGTAGTCTTTTATGCAAATAATAGTTGTATTAATTCTTATTTGTTGGACCAACTGTGCAATAGTTTTACGTAAGTTCTATTAGCAATACCACACAAGCAATTGATGGAGGGATAAGTATTTAAACTTACGAGATAACTGTATTTTATACAAGCTCAAGGGGAGTTCGTGACCGATATACGAAACGTACTGACAGTTTCACTTTTCATAAAAATCTTGGGTCATATGTTGTTGTTTTCAACACATCACGAACAATACTATTCTTTCCAGAAGCTTCCATAAAGCAAACTCGTTGCCTTCGCCAATTCCTTTGAAGACACCTATCTTTGTAGTAAGACAAGGACAGTGAGATTTTGCAATACAAATAACTTGCAATTTTACAAACTATATAAAAAATAGTATTTAATAATATAAAAACATTTAATATTCAAGGTATTCAAATGTAAATAATTAAAGGGGTGAATTAACTATAATATTACAACAGAAAGTTAAACTATCATTATATTTTGTAAAAACTTTGTTTCACTTTATTATGGAATATTAAAAACATCCATATACATCCATTTGGAAATCATTAAAATTATTATTAGCTATTCCACATTTAAATACAGTAGTTGCCTAGTGTTAAATATATATATATATATATATATGTGTATATAATACATATAAGTATATAATATATATGTATATGTATATCATATATACGTATGTATATCATATATACTTATGGAAATCATATATACTTATGGAAATCATATATACTTATGTATATCATATATACGTATGTATGTCATATATATACGTATGTATGTATATCATATATATACATATGTATATCATATATATACGTATGTATATAATATATACTTATGTTTTAATATCTAAGGAAATACATCATTTTCTCAATTGTACTATAGTATTAACATATGCATTTAAGAGTAAAAATAGTAGTATTATACTCTTTTTGACAGTTCAATGAAGTATTATTAAACATTGAGGAATCACACACTGTCTGAAGGGTTTTATACATCTACTTTAATTACCTTATATTTATAGTTCATACTTAACCATATTTTTTAGTCTTGAAGTCGTGATTCTAGCATACATAAAGTAAGATTTATCAGCGTTAATCATTTGACAAGTCATAAAAATATTTACCAAGAATTCATTAACGCCGGCAACAATGAAATTGCGTACATGACTGCAAGTAATGATCTTACTTTAACATTTGACTATATGTAGTACAATAAGTATTCAGGTCAGACGTGATACATAAGTTAATTATTAATTATTGTTTTATATATATATATATATCACATATTAGTCTAGTTTATCGGTGACTGCAATGTCGTGGTTTGAACTGCATCCGCTCGTACAGAGGTTTTATTTCCTTGATGACTTCACTCTCTTACTCCATGCAAGTGAGAGTATATTTCAACCTCTCTCTCTCTATATATATATATATATATATATATATATATATATATACATATAAACACATATTATTGGCTTTATTACGTATTTGTATAATATTATCTTTAAGGTAGTTGGGAATTAAAAATATCTAAGTAATTCAAATTTTTGAATAATATTTTATTCTAAAACTCTATTATTTTCTCTTTAATACAAGATGCTAGATACAAATCTTATGACTTATATAGACGTTTTATTGACATCTATACCTGGTAGAGTTTCCAAGTCCACATAAATATATTTTGTTTATAGTTATAAAAAGGTATTAGTAATAATGAATTAAATACAACCACTGTATAGTGAATTAGTTGAGACAAACATTTCACTATCATTATTGGGAAAATAATTAGTTTTTCGGAAAAAAAAACATAACTATGATAAATTTATCCTTAAAATACAACCAATTTTTTTAAAAGTTTTTAAAACTTTATTAAATACCGTTTAGTGTTTATTCAGGAGATACGTTTTTAACTATTAACTTTATTAAACTAATTAGGCCGTATTATCCTAACGGGTAGTACAATGGTTCCCAAACATGTTTCTCTGAGCCACACTTTTAGAATTAAAATTTTCTCCTTCCACACAAAATTTTATCTTCATAATAAATACGTTCAAAAACAAAATATCAACTTCTAGTAGTGGTTTAATCATAACCAAGAACCAAACTACTCTATGTTATAATCATGAGGCATCCACAAATTACAAAATATGCAGCTACACAAAAACATGGTTCAGTTGCAAAATGTAAAATTAGAGGTGTGATCTTGTTATTGCTCGACAATATAATTTATATTAAGTTATCATTTAATATGAACAAACTCTCCTCTTCTCATCGACATAAATAAGATGTTTGATATTTCTCAGAGATGAAAATCCCTGTTCACCACAATATGTATTTTTAAGAGATGTGCGGTAACTGTGTATGGGTGTCCATCCAAAAAGAACCCGGTGGCAAACTCCCATGTTTCAATTTCAAGGTGCTATCATTTGAAATACAGGCATTTTACACCTTCTCGTCTCTTGCCAGATCTGAACAGTTGGAATGCACACAGGATCTCTAACCCAGTCGATTATGTCTGTAGACAAAGATGGGAAGTACTGATTAATCTCTTCCACTGGGGTCGACAGATATTCTTGTTTGAATTGTTAAGTTATTGCTAGTTTTAAAACTTTTATAAGTGGAAACACTTAGACCTTGGAAAACATAAAATTTAGAGGTTATGTATTGCTAGCCAGAGATGAAGATTCTTTTTAACGCATTTAGGTTTTTTTTTGTAGTTGTTAGTATATTATAATCGCGGCATTGCATACTGGGGTTGATCACATTCAATCAGGAAAAGATATCGGACAGTTATGCTAGCTTTGCGCACCAGTCATTCTCATCCAGATGGTGGTACAACGGGTTCCCATCTTGTTCCGATAGTGCTCTCAACTCGTCATTCAGTCCCAAAACCTGATTTAAAACATTTCCACGATTCAACCATTAAAACTCAATGTATATAATCAGTCATTTTATTTTCTGATTCCATATCTTTGCAAAGTTGATCAGATTATCACGCCTTTAATGGTTTTACTTTGATGAAGTTCACAACTCATATGGGCTGATATAGAACCAATTTCAAATCATCAATAAGCGTATTGTGGACTACTGCCTCTCATATAAAAAACAGTGAGTTTTTATTATATCTTAATTTTTATGTTTGATAAGTGATACCGAGATACTCGCATTCTCTATCATAGGTGGGGCCTCACCATTACAAATTCTAATACAACCCTCTTATGAAATCTCAACTTTTCCAAATACTCATAAGAGTTTGAAAACTATCTTGCCCTTTTTATTGTTTTACAAGCTCCTTGTAACATAATGTCTGTGTGATTATTTCATCATTATGAATGTATTTATTTATTGTGAATTTGGTATAGGAAAGGAACGGTGATTTTTCCCTAATGTAAGTCAAATCATCAAATTGAATGACAAATTTGACCTCTTCATACCTTCAGAAATAAATTTCTCAATGTTGTTTCTAGATCCTAGATTGGCATCTTGACGCCATACTTGTCATCCTATCACTCCGCACCGTTGATGAAACCCTGAGGTAGTAAAACATGCTGCTAAAAAACTATATATCATGAGGTTTTTCAGAATTGATAATTAGGAATGGGCCTTTATTTGTCTTGCTGGTATTTAACAAAGCACAATATGGTATAACGCTATTTCTCCAGTTGATAAGTTTAATGTTTTTTGTGTGAGTAGGAGAAGAAAATGTGAAAAATGTTATTTTTTGAATGTATACCGTGTGATAAATTGTTATGTGAACAGATTAAATCTTCACAATATGGTATGGTAGACAGAGGCAAATTGGATCATTTTTCTTTAGTGACAAAAAAGGGAACAAGGACCAGTTTCATTAATAAGTTATCTTAATCTAAACACCTTTGACTAGTAATGTATTCAATAAAATAATGTGCATATATAAGTTGCCCATTCCCACAGTAAAATAATAAAGAAATGGGAGCTATCCGATTCACCTCAAAATTGGATTTGATTGCGTTCAATCCCAAACCAAATTAAATCACTTCGACTTTTAGGAATCATACTCTTTCGAATAAACTCTAAACACTTTAATTAGATAAAAATAGTTCATTCAACACATATATCTCAAATTAAATGTCCATTTTTACCCTTATTGACAGCACAGTTCTCTTGGCAATCCTCTTAACATTATTATTATTATTATTAATAGCACCGCGTCTTACTAACCGTTCGGGTTATACGCACTTACGCTAATGTGTAATGGTAGGGTGATTGCGAGATGAAATGAAGGACCTACAGTTTAACGTGGAATCCGAACCACGGTGGAGGCCTGGCATTCCTCACATTCACAAGATGTCTTGTCAGAGGTGAAGGAAGGGTTTGGTAATCAGATAAATATTTGCCGGGACCGAGGATCGAACCCCGGCCGCCAGCATAGAAGTCTGACACCTTACCACTAGACCACCAGGTCACCTTCTCTTAACATTTTTAGCATTGAATACAGTCTTCAATATTTTGTTATTACAGTTTTCTCCTTTGGTATTTGCCTCTGGATTGAAACTGTGTTTTAAATTAGGGTGCACAACATAATCAAAAGCATACTTACGTACGTTCTTCGGCGTGACACCAAATCCATTATTAGCCAGATAAATTAAATGGCCAGTTAAGTTTTCTCGTCCGCTATGTCCATGACCGGCTCTTCACCATGATGTTTAATAATGTTTCAGGTAGAAGCAACTCGCTTCTGTAAGGTTCCATACCAAACATCATAACAATCAGCAGATTGAAATAAGAGTCATTTTGCGAGGCCTTACGTTCCATACAGCCTCATTAATTCTTTATTGGGACTATGACCCATTAGACGATTTACAAACATACTTGCAAGTCATCTGAGGAAAGAAAAAATACGGAATTATTGTGTAATAGATGTAACACGTTACAAAACTTTATGATCTGAATCACCCTGAAAGAGGTGGTATGATTAATCCAATATAGAACTTCTTAAACTATAATTGTTTTTAAAAACTATCATAATGACACACACCTCCACTAAAGGGGGTGTTATGATTGAAAGAACAAGTACAGGGCATACGATATTTTATTGAATCTAAAATAAGTTATATACAATTGAAGTTACCTTTTGATGGGTACCGTGGTGAATTCTCTGAGTATACAACATTATACAATAACACTGAGCAAGTAGTTGAGAAAGCAAGCGGTAATAAACAATTGATTAGGCTCATCATAAATAGCCCTTTCTAGTTAATACTAATAATTAGAGAGTTACCTAGCAATCAAACAACAGGCTGTTTGATTCACTGGGTTAATACTTATATTAATGGAACTTTATGAGGTGATATTAGAAAGCATATAATTAACTTAATCAAACTGTCAACATTGAGTAGAGAATTACTTCAAAAGGGGGAACTAGGCATCAATCATAGGTTCAAAGTTTTTAATCAGGCAGCTTCTGCACTGCAATAGATTCACTTTAAGTTATTAAGCTAAATGCTCATAATAAACAAACTCGTAAATGCATAGCTATAATAAGTCAGTACACCATTCAATTAATTCTAATGTAAACTCATATATCTCTATTTCTTCAATATATACCTGCCCAGATACTAGGCGACTACCTTTATATTGTTACTAGCCCATATAAGCTCGTCTATCAACTGCGAGAACGTCAAGGCCATGGGTAGGGGCAACTAAAAAGATCCCATACATTAGGGATAAATAAGTTCCAATTAGGACTGCACTGACAAGACAATAACTTCGGAAATGCCCCCTATCAAAACTTGATTTAAATAAATATAAACGAGAACGCTGCCGCTTTCATTCAAAGTATCTCAAGGAACGCGTCTAAGTGGTTTTGGATACTAACATCTACAAGTTCCTTCAGAGGTTATTCTTGAACACTTCTGGCAAACAAGTTAAATTGGGAGTGTTCATAAACAAAGAGAACACGAGGCAATTGACATGGGCAAAAGCACAATTATGCCATGAAAATCTAATTACTGACCACCCGGTTTCTTGTTGCTGACGTTCTCCTAGTAAAAAGGGAGACCGAGCTTCTCGAGTTGCCAAAGGACATATTTGGATCTGTTGGCTGAGCACACAATATAATAAACTACAAGGAGTAGCTAGGATACAATTACCTAATGCCTAAATTAGAATATTAGGGTATTCTAAAGCTAGTAAGCTGTATTTACACCTAATACAGAAAACTGTTCATCCTAAACACATTAGCCAGCTTTTGAAGCGACTTGAAACACAACAGGTCAAGGCTGACCAACAAGGCCTACACCACTATAATAAATAAGTTTTGTACGAAAGGAACCAAATGACCAGCAGTTAAGCTACAGGTATAATTAGACATTAGGAGAAATTAAATATTAATAACTATCTAAGATAGAAATAAACATAACAATGTCGTTAAGTGACAGATTGCTACGGTGTCAGGTCAGACCGACAGCTTACTACACAGTAGTGGGATTATAAGACATGTACACAAATTAGCGGACCATCTCTCTAAGTTGAGTAGTAAGACTACGAAGTTCCCTGGTTGTTTATCCTCCACGTGGCTGTGTGTTACATGGCGCAGATCCTGGCCACGGCTGAGTCCGACGCCATTGCGCCCTTTGTAGTAGATACATCGTGTAGCTGGTTATTAACGAATATAAACAAAGTTTGTAATATGTAATGCATCGTTGTGAATATAATTCTTTGTCTAGTTTAGGCGATACATCATACATGACTAGGAAAGGAAGAGAAGGGGAATCGACCAATCACGTCAAAGAGCAACAGCATTTGGAGAGGTGGATACCTGGGGTGGGTCTCGACTCATGAGCGGAAAGCAGGTGATGAGAAAGCCAAAGTTGAAACGATTGATCACAATATTTTTCCGGGAGTTACCATTTCAGTAGTGTTAAATACTCCCCATCAACAATGATAAAACAAAACAACGAACACATTAGCCTGGCCATGGAAGTCAAACCCTATCCATTGTTCTTGCAGATTCGATATTTTCTTTTTGGAGGTTGAGATAATTGAGTATGTGGGATAATTCCTATTAGCCCGGTCCAATAATAGTATTGTTTAAACTACCTACTGGACTGATTTTGTAGACTGCACACTGTAAAGATCATCACATTCCACAAAAGTTTCAACATACCTTGACGTTAAAAGTTTGCAAAATTGATCTCAGGTTCTTACATAAGCGGCAATATTCCTTCGTACGCTCACCTTTCTACTTGGATCGTTGACCAGCATTGCAATACCAGTTATGAATCTTCAAAATAATTTAGATAATTCTCAAGAATCCAAAAGAATAAATAGTATGGTACACCACACAGACTTCGTCTATCTTTTTTCTTTGTATACATTCATTAAATAAAAACTAAATATTTGTGAAACCAATCATATTTATATCGTTGCAAATACAGTCCAACAGTGAGCATAGATGAAATAATACACAAACATGTCGGAAAAAGAGTAATATCTATGTCCCCCAAAGAGCGTAACAATTAATTTCAAATGTCAAAGAGCTTCATAAAAATATTTTTATTTGCTTATAGCACAGATACAATTTGCTTTAGAAAAACTGTAATCAACATAAAAGATTTTAACTCTGAACAATACTACAGTACAACTTTAAAATGATAAGGTAATTCTTATCTTAAATAGTTGCAGAGATATTATCATAATTGTACATTTCTGCCTGTTTATATAATCCTTGAAGTAGTTTTCATGGGAAAGTAAGAAAAATCATTTTATTTTGTAACTAATTTAATGTAATGTCGTATTTGGCCCGCAGGCCACTGGTTATACATCACTGCTTTAGATAACTCACCCAACTCTTCATATTCATTTACTAAGAATGAGGTTAAATTTTCTCTCTCTAGGCTCCTTATGGTCGTAGATAGCTTCTTATCGGTAGTCTGTCGTATTCTGCTTTTTTTCTCTCCAGCTCTTGACATGTTCTCGGAGATTATAAACAAGGAACTTTGTTTCAACATATTCTTCACACCAATCATCTGAGAGACCAAAAGGGTCACGTTCTGGTCCATCCCGACACGGACATCTCTCTTAAGAGGCACAATGGCGTGGTGCTATGATTATATTTTCAAGAGTTTCTTGAAAAATAACAGAAGTGATCTCTTCGTCTTTTCTGGCTTTCACACGCCCTAGACTTAAAGGGGTTGTCCCAATGTCATGATAACCTCTTTAGAAAAGGGGGAGGGGAGAGAGAGAAAGAAATAGGCAGCAGATTCCTTTTAAAATGGGGACAAAAAGTGTTACAGTGATATTATCCCGAATATTAAGATTAATATCATATCGTCAAAATATGCGTGGAAATTGTGGAACTTAAGTTGTTAATATAAATCGGATCGATATTCGAATTGTATTATGTTAACCTAGTGTAATAATTTGTAAACTGTTGAATAGAGAACAGTGAGACTATATTTTAATTTATCACAAATGCAAAAATACGTGTATAATTTTCTTTAATGAAAGAACTATTCTACTGATCCAAAATTCGCTGTTGCGATGTGAAGAATGCAGAAACCAAATTTTAGGGTTATTTATAACTAGATCGTAAACGTGTGTCTAAAATACTAACTGATCGATCAAAGATGATATGTTTAGATAATAATATCATCCACTGTACTAAATCATAACTTAGTCATAGTGTTAGGCTACACGATAACATGATAATAATACAAGACACGATAATGTAGTCATAGTTATAGGCTAAACGATAGCCTGGTATAGTACAAGTCTACACGATAATCTGATAAAAATACTATTATACACGATGATCTGGCCAATATAGTAGGATACACGATAATCTGGAGTTCGAATCAGGATGAGTGTAATAATCGGTTCTATCCTAAATTAGTTTCCACATTTTTTCAATGCAAATATGTGTACCATTCCCATTAAATCCTTTTTCCTCATACTTCTCTCATTTGTAAAGACACGCAGATATCCCAGATAGCCATTAATACCCATGGAACAAAATATACTGATCGCTACTCTATGGTTGATGAATCATATAATATATTTCCTATAACATGTTTTTAATATTACAAAATAGTTTAAGGCTGTTCATACAATCTATAATTATTTATAATATTCTATATTTGATTTGAAAATTATATTTGTTTTCTTGACTAGTCTATTTGTGAAGTAAAATAAGCATTTTGGACACTTTCAATAACATTTTCATTGTCATAGACACAAATTTGATGTAGAGCTATGTTTTTATACTAATAAATAACTAAAATATTAATAATGAGACAGTATCTTCATATGGCAATAAAAGTTATTCGAAAAGGGCCAATAAAACTATTTATTTAGAACCAAAGTTGTTAGTAAAGGGATCAACTTTTTTTCCCCAACAAAATTTAAAATTATATAAAATAATTCAAAACTCTTTTGAACATCCTAGGGGTGAAATGTATAGTGTGTATATGTCTATGTTCAGGCCAAAATCATTTAACTCCAAAAACACAATTTTGAGAAAATGGCGTTTGAAGTTTGTCTTTACTGCACTGTTGAACTAACATGCTACTTTCTTTCACAAGTGAAAGTATCTATGTAATATTTTATCACTAGCATTAAATTCATACTTTCTGGTTTGGTGTACAATTGTTAAATAAAATTTAGTTTACCATTAAAACAATAAAATATGGCACTGAAATAAGTAATGGGAGTTAGTGAGTTTTGCTTGTTAGGTGTTTGCCAACATTGTAGTTTAATGTCGCACTTATTTGCTCACTACGGTACCTATATTCTAATTAAAAACCCCAAATGAGATGTTTTTAAATTAAATAAAGTATAAACTAAATTAATATCTAATTTATTTCTCATCACCTGAAACATAACTGAAAATTGTCCATGCAAACAAACAATAAGAATAATTAGACAATAGAAGGAACACAATCAAATATAACATCATAAAAAAAATGTAAAAATAAAAACCATTTCATTAAACTTAGTTTCCATTCATTTACAAAGCTACCAATTTTAATATCATTATTATTAGCCTAACATTTTTATTACTGAAATTATATGAAATATTTTAATAAAATTATGTAAAAGTACAGTTAAGTTTTTACATGTATCATTACAAAACTCAAAACAGAAATAAAGTAAATATAATTACTTAGTCTTCTTCACATTCTGAATTACTTTACACGCTTGGCTCTGAGTTACAATTTCTTTTTCTATTCTTGAATAAGGCAATGACAGATACCACTGATGAAATGCATTTGGAATAGCACCAGAATTACATGGATGTTTCAGGTCATTGTTATTTTCCTGGGAAGTAGGCAACAAAAGGAATACAACTTATTTAGTTCTGGAATAGTTACTTCAGATCCACCACGGCTGGAAACATTGATTTTTGAATATGGTCCAGAATATTCATATCGGAAAAATACATATTCAAGCTGTGCTTTTTCAAACCTGAAGCACTTAATCTTCAGCCCATTTACTGTGTTACCATCAGTGTCCTTTCTCTTATTTTTTAGAAGAAACGTTGAAAGAGACGACAGATCAATGAAATCACTGTACTGTGGGCAATGGACTAGGTAGGGAGGAGCATTTTTTCTATTTCTTTTTTAGCGGGCTCTGAGAAAAATATTTATCCAGTCGTGCATTGTATAGATGGCAACATGTTTCTTTTCCGATTCAATTGTGCTATACATACTATCACACTCCATCATGGAGTGTCCAGACACCAACAACTTTTGTTCTAGTACTTGGAGTTGTGTTGTTTGGACAGTATGCATAAGCATCGCAACTATATTTTGGTTGCGGTTTTGCCCCTTACATGTGTCAATAAACAGAGAGACTTCTTTCACAGAATTAGGCACCTCTCTGAGAAATTTTTAGAGGCACGTGCCACCTTCAACACTTCCACGTTTACCATTTACTTCGTTCCACACAAAGCAAGCGTATTTATTAGGGGGAGCACTTTCGTAAACTGTTAAATTAAAGCAGTTAAGTTTTCTGCTATAATACATAATTGATGCCTCAGTAGATGGTACCTGAAGCACACTTTGCAAATCAAACGTTGCCGATACAAATGTCAGATCACTGGCTGCCCTTCCTTTGTCGCTTTCTTTCACAAGATTAGCGTCTTCCTCTCTTTCCTGGTGATCCAGGTGGTCTTGCTCAATTCGTATCTTCTCTTCTCCCTTGGAAAGATTACATTTTGTGCATAGGGACCACTGATCTTTCTTAGGTGAAAAGAAGGTTTAGTTGTAATTATTGCAAAATATTCTATTATATGTAGTAATACTCAGTACATTTTCACTACGCGGTTCACATTGTTTTTTATACAATGAAAACATCTTATTCACCGAGAGTTTAGTGTCTAGATACTTTCTCGATGTTCCCCTTCGACAATAGTGAGATTCTGTAATGGAAATATGCTCAATATGACTTTTTATTTCATCTACATCCTCATCAGACAGTTTATTTGCATGAATGTGTCTCCCTCGCTTATCTTCACCTGAAAACACCAAAGCTGAAGTAATAACCTCTTTTAATGCAGTATTTACTGGGCCATTGCTAATTGACAATGTATTTGAAAAAAAAGTTTGACATACTCTTGCCTCAGTGACATTTAAAAGAAAACTGTACTTTTTAGAATCTTTTCGCTGCCTTCCAGTTTCAAGCTTTGATCAACGCCGTTCATTTTCTGTAGATTTTACATATTTTAAAATATAATCTTTCTTTCTATTATATGTATCAAGAGACCAATATTGAGAACATATATTTTTTATTTCTTATTCACTAAAATTATAAGTACACTTATAACAACAATTAACACTGAATTTTTTTTGTACCCTTGCATTAAATTCTTTTCCCTTCATCTTTTAGGGTTGGCCTGAATTTCGTAATTTCTTTTGAATAGACCGAGACCAAGTTGTTGGATCATATTTTGACCATCTTTTTCGCTTTTTGATGTTGATTCACCTTCCGAAACAAAACGGATGCAATTAGCTAGACTAACAATAATGTTATACCATTCTTGATTATTGTTTTTTAGGTGAGACAACTGTCCAAAAGAAATGTTCCATATTAGTTAATTCTGTCACATTAAAAAAGATTAAATTTTGTAATGTTAACAGCTTTTCTATGTATGTGGTGTAACCAAACTCAGTTAATAAAACCTACTATGTTGAATTATTTACTCAAAAGTGTTTCAAAATAGTCAACTTTAAACCAACCCAACATCCTAAAACAACAGGTTCATCTAGGTTTGCAAATAGCATCCTGAAAGTTTAGTAAATAGTCAAATAGTTATAAATTACCTAACACTACATCAGTTTCAGGATGTTCCACTCTTACAGCTTCCTCCGTCGATTCATTCTCGCATATTATCGATAAATTAATTTCATTATTACTCTTTTCGTCCATTGATAAATCTGTATCCTTTTAATCTGGTGTCAAATTAGGGTCAATAATAAAATTATCATGAGACTCCTGCAAAATATAATATTCGTAAGCTAAGCATGTTTTATTGACAGTTATTTTGATAGAAATAAAGATGTTGGCCTATTCTGCATTCTACATACTAATTAAATAAATGTAACTGTAATGCATGGTTCGTAATACAAGTCTCTACCAACTTTTACTGTAAAGTAAGCCTAGTGAAATTTTAAAGCAAGTACATTAAACTTTTTCTAACCTAATCTGAAAACCTAAAACAAATGTGTATGTTAGGCAAAAATGATGACTGCCCTTTGAATATTGTCAACCTATAAAAACAATATGTGAAAATAATATATTTTATACTAACTGTGTTAAGCTACTAACATTTGGTGACATAATATTCCTCCAATCAGATATTTTACTTTTCAAATTATTTGAGGTGCTGGTTTCAGAAGTTTCAGTTGGCACAGCTAAAATGGTATTGGTATCTTCTATAGTATTATTTATGGTCAAACTTTCCTCATTTTGTTCAGTTAGTAGAGGGACACATTCTTTTTCCACAAGAATAAACTCTTCAAACACAACACGATCTGTTGGGATAATCAAATCAGTGGGCCTATTTTCTACCTTAAACAACCACAAAAATAAGCCAATAATCCGATTTTTACTAAATTACCAATATAATCATAACTTAATTTATGCATATAAAGTGTAATTGAAATAAGTTAAGTTAAAACCAGATTTTTAAGAGATATAAAATGAATCAAATATTATGGCTATTAAGTACTAAATAATGATATTAAAAAAGTTTAGTAAATAAATTTGCAATTTATCTTGCTCTGATCAAGAACTTGAGACACATCTTTCTTAGTTGTAGAGATTTTGCATGATGAAGTTGAGGTTAACTTTTTTATTCACAATCATTATGAGCTAAATGAATTAAAAGAGAAACTCTATCTGCAAATATCCTATTACAGATCTTACAGATCATATTATTTATATTTTAAGATAAACTGTACATTGATAGCAATAACACCACAATAATTAATAAACTGTTAGTATATTCACTCAATCTCAACAAGAAGGAAAAACTCATCAAATAGATATTTTAACCTAAAGCAGGCATACAAACATATGAAAAACACGGTCAAAAATCACTATGCGCATTTATGTAGTTTTGCCTGATCTGAAGTCTTTTATTTGAATAGAGAATATTACTAAGTCTACTTGTTGATTTTTGCCTTTAAAATGATGTAGCCAATAGGATTTAGTGAAAAAGACATTTTTCTCATAGTAAAAAAAAAAATAAACCAATAAGGAGTTAGTGAGTTTTGCTTGTTTATAGAAAATGAGAAGCTGAATCCAGTGATATAAATATTTCAAAATTGCAATTTTTGGAGTTATTGACTGAACATATATTTAAAACTCTCCTCCCAACACTATTAAAGTACGAAAGGCCTGCTGAGTAAAACGACGCCATGCGAAAGTCAATTTAATTTATATTTTAAATAATTGAGTGTTTAATTTTCTAATATCCGTCAATGCTAGTCACATATTTGTACAAATGGGAAACGAATGAGGAAGGTATAATATGAAGGAAGTTTATTCACATTAGTGCTAATTAGGGAACAATTCCTTTTATCTACTTGAATGCACAGTATATATAATCAAATGTAAACATTAGAAAAGGTACTATATTATTTTATTATTATTATTATTATTATTATTAGCACTAAGTCTTACTACTCGTTTGGGTTATACGCACTTATAATAATGTAAAATAGTAAGGTGATTGTGAGGTGAAATGGAGGATCTACAGTTTAACGTGGAATCCGAACCACGGTGGAGGCCTAGCATTCCCCACATTCACAAGTTGTGATTAATACACGTCTTAAGAGGGACCGTGATTTGATTAAAAATTTGTGTATTTCTATTATACACTTGCTAAGTGTAAAAGTGGGGCTGGTTATTTTTTAGTTGTTAGTTTAGTTAGTTAGGATATTTTTAGTTATATTGATTTATTAATAATTCTTTAATATTATTCTCTTTGTATAATTATGTATTCGCACTGAACAAGGCAGGGCTTTCAACATTTAACAACGCTATTGGAATAGGAATGAGGAATATAAATTTAGAAGGAATATGTTCGGAATAGTGCAGAGGGAGAGTGGAAAACCATTTAACTAAAAACACTCAGTACACTTGGCTGAGATTCATACCCCGGCCACCCATCACAGAAAAACGATAATAGACGATATTTACGTTTAGTCCACGTGTCCAACTAATTTCTAGGCGCTATATTACATACATAATTATTTTAGTTGGTATGTCATAAGTTTATAATTTTTTTAATACATCTATGTTTCTTGAGATTAATATGTATATTATTTTTAAAAAGGTCTTAGCTATTGTAAAAGCTATGTATGATATATATAATTTATTTTTACGAACAGCCCCAAGCCTAAGTTGGTGTCCAGTAGCTTTAACTAAGGAATTTTCAGCTACTCTCCACGCAAATGTGTGTACACTTCCTTTAAGATTCTACATTTATCATTCCCATTGCATTGGCAAAATAAGTGTATGCATATTAACTGAATGATAGGCCTACTTACACTTGACTAATATTTATAAATTATATATATATATATATATATATATATATCAGAGCGTGAAACTTACTGTGTGTTCAGAAAAAGACAAGGCACTTAAAAAGGGATGGAAGGAGCATGCGAGAAAAAGCCAGTATTTGAAATGTTTACGGCAAAACTTTTTTGGACAAAATAAATAAAATATTTATCCAGTACAAACATATAATTTAATTTTGTTCACATGCTGACCTCAAAATTTCTTGAATATATGTCAAGGGAGTCCTAAAATTTAACTAAATCTTTATTTATTCATTTAAAGACTGTCTCGTCTAATGCCGCTTGTTCATAATGGATATTCAACAACTTTTGATATCAACATGTGAAGATAATTAAACTCTATGTTTGTACCGGAGCAATGTTTTGTTGGTTTTGACCAAAATGAGCTTTGTCATGAAAATTGCAAAAACACTGGCACTTTATCTCATCTCCTTCCACCCCACCTTAAACATAAGACAGAAAGCTGAAATTTCACGGGAAGGTAGCAAGCGGTATTACCTCATATAGCTGGAAAACTCTTAAAATAGGAGATCTCAAAATATGAGGGTGAATATAATTATAAAAATAACTTCAAATATGAGGTATGAAATTAAAATTTGGCAGACTGGTAGAGAGACAACTCCAGATTGCCAAATAAATCTTTAAATCATTAATTTATAGGAATTAGTTGGAGAAAAGAATGTGAAGGGGGCTCAAAATTACAAAAATGAATTTTAAAAAATGTATCATTTTAGTAGAAAATTGACGCTTCACAGATAGCTAAAAGGAAAACTTTAAATAGTTATAAAATTCTTATGACCCTAAACTTTAAAGTGGAGTATAAACATAAACAAAACTTATGAGGTTGGTAAGAAATGTAATCTATCAATTCAAGTAGAAGGACAACTCGAGATAACCAAATAAGACTTAAAATTAAATTTCTAATTGGTAGTTTAAGAATGGGTATTGGGGAGAGAGATTTAAAATATCAAAAAATAGTAGAATAAACTACTTCTCTGTGTGTTAGAAAATTCGGATGGAAAATAAAGGGACCACGCTAATCAAACATTAGAATCTAAACATTTTAAATTTTAAATATGACCTCTGGATATACGGGAATGAAGGTTATAAAAAAATATTTTAGGTTTGATAGGAAACTTAAATTTTTCAAGCTGAGATAAGGACTCATGACAATAACCAAATTTGTTTTATAGTTTGAAATTCATATGTCAGAGTTGAAAAAACGGTGATTTGACGGTATTCAATATTTCCAAAATTAAACTACTTCTCTGTGTGATAGAGAAATGAAATTCTTTCCATATAAATTTAATGTATAAAAGTTTTAAATATTGTAATATAATTCTGGAAACTGGAGGGGTACAAGCTATGGTTAGATAACACTTTTGAAAAAATGAGGGAGGACATTGTAATTTGCCAAACAGGTAAAGAAAAACTCCAAGTAACCAAATAAATTTTACAATTTTAAATTTCTCAGATTGATTTCTAGAATGAGTTTGGGGGAGTAGAGGTAAAAAACGTACATAGCTATAACTACATATCATGAAGTTGAAAAATCTTTATTTTAAATAAATTAAAGATCGATAGCACTCCAAATAACTATAATGGTCTGACAAATTTAAAAAAGGCTTTCCAAGAAATATAGGGGTAGGTGGTGTTTTATAAAAATACTTCTAAGAATGATAGAAAATTTTAATTTTCCAGACCTGTAGAAATATTAATTTAGATAACCAAACAAGTAAAAAAAATAGATTTTTTTTGTAGTAATTGGTCAAATGGTAAGACGGGTGGAATGAACTTAACATTTCTAAAATGAATAGAAGAAATTGATTTTCAGTGTGACGGAAAACTTAATTTCGGATTAAGGTACAGGGGCCACTTAAATTAACCAGAATAATCTCAAATTTTGAAATGGGACCCCGTAATATAAGGGAAAAGGGGAGAGCGAGAGGGAGAAGTGTGAATAAAAGTCACTTATATGTATGATAGTAAACTTTAATCCAAATTGTTTGAATGACTGGGGGTGGTTGGGCAGTTAAATTTTCAAAGTCAATACAAAAATTACGTCTCTATAGTAAAGAATTGAAAAATTATCAATTGAGCTTAGGGACTATTCAAAATATTCAAAGGTCTGAAACTTTTAAATTTAAAAATGGAATTCTAGAACAAGTAGAAGAAATCTGTTAAGGAAGAGAAAGTTAATTTCTCCAGGAATATAGAGGGATTAATCTAAATATCAAAATTATCACTTATCATTTTATCTTTATATGTGACAACTGGTAAAATAAGGGGATATTAATTTACAAATTTAGAAGAATAAGTTTCTACAAACCTCCGAATTTTCAAATCCAAATGTGAATCTTAGTAATATTCGCATTGATATCGAAATTTTGATTATTATTATCGGAAGATTTGATTAGAAATTTCGAATCTAAATATATCTTAGAGTCGTATTCGATGTGTTTAGCTAAAAATTCGAATCTATTTATACGTACTTAGCCTTAATATAATCAAACCATAAACCAGTTGCATGGTAGAGTGAATAGAGTAATTACCTTGAATTCCAGGTTGTAATGTAATCACATGGGAGAGAATTAATTTTGGCAGTGAATATCTTGTACTATGATTAAATAAGTGGTGTGATCTTTATATGATTTTTCACTTTTTGAGATAAATATTATTTATAATATTCTTTTAATAAATCTAAGGTGTGTCTAAAATATTTATCAACATTTATGAATACCCGTCTCAGAGGCCGCGTGGTCTAACGCGCTACTCTCACGGTAAATAAGACTGTCGATTATGGGGAGATCGTGGCCCGATTTTTGGTCTGATGTACTGAAGATTTGTTTCCCAAAATAGTTTTCCCCTCTCCCTCAAGGCAAATACGGGTACACGTCCTATAAATATAGCCTTGCTCATTCCTATAATCTTTAGCGTAATTATTACATTAGCGTATACCCCAAACGGGTAGTAAGACACAGTGCTAACTAAATCAATAGTATAATGGATTTGGAAAACTAGCATTGTAAAATATTCAACACAGATTTGATTTTAAACAATATCACAGAAAGAATAAAACAAATTAATCGATTTAGATCTAAACCTTTTTAAAAATATATATTTGATTCATCTTTTATTTTAAGCATGGGTTTCGATTAAGATTTGATTTGATAAAATAAATATAGTATGAGATTTGCTTCTGACTCCACTTGAATTATTTTTTTCTACGTGTGATATTCAATTAAGATTCAATTCGAGTAAGTTATTCAAGATTCGGATTTGATTTGAAATTTAAAATTATGGATTTGCACAGACTTATAGAGGAATAAACTACTTATCAGTGTGGTGTAAGATTAAAATTAGGGGGGGGGGCGTGGGGGGCTGGAGGAAGGACCACTCTAAACCGCAATTAAGAACATTTTTAAACTTAAGAATGATGAACCGGAAAACGGGAAGGGGCTCTACCAAAATTCCCATAGCTAAAATAATGTCATCCCCTATTACCTTAACAATACAATTTCAACCAATCTGAATTATCGGTAGAGCAAACTCTGTTATAGCATGCTAGTTTCAACCAACCAGTCAGTTTGAATTCTTGCAGCTTACACTATTGGGAGGGGGTAAAAGAGGTGGGGTGTCACTAGGGTATGATTTTCTATTTTTCCTTCAAGTAAATCCTGGCATGCTCCCTTTAATTCAACTCATAGCTCATGCCACATTAGGAGCATTTGTTAATATTTAAAACTATTCATAATCAATCTATATTATGTTTAATAAACCAAACCTAGAAAATGCAGGTGATTAAATTCTGTTAAAAGTCGAGCCATGTATAAATTATTGACCTTTAGTACTAGCAATATCTTACATTTATTTAAATCTAAGAAACACCATACATAATGCGCTCCCTCAAAAATATTATTTACACAAAGTGTAACTTAGATCTTAAAGTAAACAAAATGGTAGCCTTCAAAGAAATGTAATATTTCCAAAAGTGTCACAATAGTATGAATGTGACCAAATAATGTGAGGGGCCAGTAGTGTTCTCGGGACTGCACTTCTGCGTTACTCACGCTGTGACGTCACCTATTGGACAAATCGCCGTGCTTATCAAGCAAATCAACTCCACTAACATTCCACTCACACCGATAGACCACTCAGCTCCATTCTTGAATACCAGCCAGACACCTTAATTTGGGGTTACCATATTCAAAAATTTATAAGGTGAACAATATATTCTGAAATCAATTGAAATGGAGAACATTTAAAATAAATAAAATGTAAGGTATAAACTTTTATTAGGAAAGAAAACATTAACGTCATCATTGATATAATCTTATATGATAGTGCCGATACCACTTATATAATAATAGGCATGGGTATCTAGTATACAGAAAAAACAGTTTTGTATAGGTTACCAAAATAAATTGGGGACTACAAAATGATTTTGTTATGATCAAACTAATTTTGTAGTCAACATTAAATTTGTTGTAACCTGTACAAAACTGTTTTTTTATGTGTAACACTTTTAATATGGTCAAACCTTGCTACTGCCGAGATTCGAACCCCAACTTCTTTGTGACTAGCAATAATATATCTCGCAATCCACAATGAGTGTCAGATAGATAAAGCAGCCATTTATTTAAACTATTGTGTTGACAAAATAAACGCCGTAGTCTATTTAGAGCTGGGATTATCAACCTATCCCGCGGCACTAGGAGAGCCACCAGAATGGTTAGGGGTGCTGCAAGATTCTTAGGAGGGAAAATGTTAAGAAAATATATTACCACAAAACAATGAAAATAAAGAAACTGATTAAAGTTTTGTATGCAGGTCCTATGAGAGGGGGGCTCAGGGAGTACATCATACCCAGACCTGGGGGTCTAAAAGGGGCCTGAGAATTTCCTAGGATCTCAGAAAATGTTTGCATATATTCAAGATTAACAGTCATATTATCACTACTAGTAGTAGTAAATTATTATTAGTGGTATAGAATTTATTATTGTTTTATCCTTTTTTATGTATAAAAGTATAAATTAAATATTTTTGGCTGTCTAATTTATTTTATTTTTTTCAGATAGTTAATTTTTTTTTACCCAAGATTAATGGAAAATGAAAGGGAGCCCAAAAGACTTTGTACCCCCTTCTAAAATTCCTCTCTGAAGCCCTGTTTTTTTGTTAACGTTTCTCTGAATGGCACGTGCCATGACACACGATGTGAGATAATAATTGTTTCTCTTTTGAAGACTACAAACTATCCATTTTTAATTATCTCTAATTGTGTTTGGTTATTATGCTAGTTTGTGAGTTTCCAAAGATATTGAGAGCTGTAATTATATATTTAATTCAGTGTTTTTGATAGTTACATCATTCAATTAACTCAGTAGGGTAGTAATAAAAAATGTTTAATTTCATTTTGAATGGTTACAAAATTAAATACTGTTAATTGTTTAGTATGCTACTCAGATATATTATACTTTTGATTAAAAAAAATGTGAAAAACAACTCACAAAAATTCTTATAAGGGCACAATGAGATTCTATTCCCCTTCACAAGAATACCACGAGATTCTAATCCCCTTCACAAGGGTACCTCTAGCCTATAAACGTTGAAAATCCCCGATTTTGAGGCCAAAAACAATGTATTTTTAAACATCGTATTAATACGCTTTCAAGCCATTCACATTAAATCGTATTATAGTGGTAAGAATGAGGAAGCTAGATTTGAGCATAAATGTATCCAAATTTTCGTGAGACTAGAAAACTTTTGGATAAAATCACCAGCAGAACACCTAAACGGGATTCAAGCCCAAGCTTTCCCATCACCATGAATCCGGTCAAAGTGAATATGACGTTTATTTTACGTGCTCACCGACACGGGTAACAATTATGTTATTCTAAAGATATCTTACATAGTCATTATTGTATATTTATATACCATAGAAACATGTAAAATTTAACTCTACAAATAAATTATTTAATATTTACTTATTTATTAATTCACTTGTTGGGACGAGTAATGTACGACCTATTAACATAAACTGTATTATCAATCTTTGGTTTAATAGTTTTCAAACAATAAGTGAAAAAACACGTCAAGTGTCCCCAGCCGGGATTTAAACCCGTGCCTCCCATCTGTTTGCTTAGTTTCTTCAAGCACAGCTTGTGGCATTGGTATTTAGGTTCAAGGGTGAATGTTAACGGTCCTATTCTTGTCCGAACGATTCATTTCTCTCTCTGTCCCCTACCCACTTTACGACCAGCGTTTTCTGCCTCACAGAAGATAATTTTTGAATTATTTAGTTTTTTAAACTATATCAGGTAACTAATTATTTTATAGCGTGATGGTTTTTAGGTAGACGAGTAACATAGTTCTTAACCCTGTAAAGACTTATTCACAAAGGAGATCTTGAGAGCCAAAGCAGATATATTTCGGTGTCTCAATAGGGCTCCTACGCGATCAGTCGGACTGTCAGTAATAATTAATACTTTATTAATACTGACAGTCTGACTGATCGCTTAGGGGCCCTAAAAAAGGGGAAGGGTTTCTTGGAAGGGGTCATTTTATTATATTTATTCATTTGGAGCTCAATTTAGCAAATGAACCATTCATAACGTGCACAATTCCCCTTATGATGGGTGTTTAGGGAATACGAAAAAAGGCAGTATTTTTACAGTTTTTATATCAAAACATTTCTTTAGACAAAATAAATAAAATATTTTTCCACAATCAACTTAAATATTAAATATATTTACACGGTGGTATCAACATATCTTGAATATCTATCAAGGATATCCTAGAATTTAATAACCTTTTCTCTTCAATTTGAAATTATTTCATCTAATTCCGCCATGCGCGTGACAGAAAATCAACATCTGTTG
Source organism: Timema douglasi (assembly GCA_901482245.1). Lineage (NCBI taxonomy): Eukaryota > Metazoa > Arthropoda > Insecta > Phasmatodea > Timematidae > Timema > Timema douglasi. The sequence goes on from CABEEJ010003848.1 coordinate 48,371, forward strand.
ATATCATAACATGGAGAAAATTAAACTCTATTTTTCTAAATTAACAATATTTTATTTATTTAAGCCAAAATAGTTTTGTTATAATAATCATTTAAGTCAAAATAGTTTTATTATAAAACCTGCAAAAACACTGCCCTTAACTCAAGTACCTTTACATTCACACCATAACTCACTTGTGATAGCTATTAGTCTAACATCTTAACTCAATTAGTATCGTGTCTGTCTACTGAGATAAAAGTCATGGTTTCGATTCCTGGCATGGCCGAAAATGTATCTTTGGTGAAATGTGAGTTTCCCCATTCACATTAATTCACAATGATGTATATTTATGGCTGAGGGCTGGGTGTCTGGTCTGTTCTAGATTTAAGTTAGTTTTTGCGTCGTGTGCAGATATAATCAGTCGGTAAAAAAAAGGTGTACGTTAAATACCTCTAATAAATGAAAATGAATTGACAGCTATTATTGAAAGGTGGATCCAGCCAGTCTTACAGTGTGTGAGTATGAAATAGAATAGAGCTAGAGTTCCCCACTGTAGCTCAAAGGCGTTACATTTATTGTAAAAAGAAAAATATTGAACTCTGTCCAATTGTGACTGAAAATCTTATTTTAAATTAAATAATAATTAGTTTCGTGCTTTGCTTTATCAGCATAGTTACCAACATCGAAGATCGCATGCTCTTCCACGTCAATCTTGTGTTGGACTGGATATCGGGGTTCGTATCGCGGTCGAGGGTGTGCTGAGGAGTTTTTCTCCAAAATGGTTACCCTCTCTCCCTCCCTGAAAATGCAATCACATATTATTTAAAATCTAACTTTCTCATTCCTATGCCCTTTATTGTAGTTATTATATGTGTATAGCCTGAGGGGTCACTAAGACTTATTGAACCAAGATTTCAGCACAATTACATGTTTTATTTAACAATCCCATTTCATACCACTATGTTATTTAGGTAAGTAAGACATCTCGAACCAAGTCTATAATCATATTAATATTTCCTCTATTTTTCATTGGAAAACTATTCAATTGAGACCAGTGAAACTATTTTAACATAGATTAAAAAAAGAAAAGAAAAATAATTATTTTAAGTAAAAAAAACCTTTACAACTATATTGAAGAATGCAGAAAACCACAGGTCATAGCGATTTTCTGGTTTGATCGTAGGTTTATATCCAATATCCCAGTTAATCTGTCGTGGGATGAGCTCTTTTTTTCTATTTTTAGCTCCACATCTTATTACACATTTGAGTTTTACACTTATTTATACTAATTACACTAATAGTTTTAGAAATTAAGAATGTTATATTTACTAGAAATGTACCCAAATTTTCGTAGAGAGAGATAATGTAGAACCAATTTAGAAAAATAAGCCTTCTCAGTACACATGACAGATACTTTTATATTTATTTTTATGTTTTCTGTCTGGTTAAATGACAATACTTCTAACAGTAACCAATCTATAGAGCCAAAAGATATGAAGTGATATTGGTTTTTAATTATATCCATTATGAACTGTTGAAATTTACAGAGTAACCCAATTTGTTAAAAAGAGAATATTTCAAGTGCTTCACTATGGTAATTGAACCTGGAAACTCCAGATTAGAGCTACAAACGCCGACCCTCTTATTATTCTACCATTTATTTTCTAAATTATACGTTTGTTTAATACATATAAAACATGCAGGATTCAAAGGGGCTGCATATTAAGAAACTCATAACACGTTTTTATAGCTAGTACTGAACTAATAATAAATGGATTTCTGGTTTTGATCTAATATATTTATAGGCTTTTATATAAAATAAACAGTGGATTGCCTTATTGCTAGGGTGCATATTTGGTTTCGATAAAGATCATTTTGAAATGAATGAAACAATGTAAACTAAAACTTAGAAAATTTTGTTCAATTCTTGACAAATAAAATACACGGACTAAATAATTCCCATTGAATGATTTTTTATTTTATTTAGCACAGCATCTTACTAACCGCTTGGGTTGTACGCATAAGTACTAATTACACTAATGGTTTAGGAATTTGAAAGATTTAATATAAATGAAGTGAACCCACATTTGCATGGAGGGAGAGTGGAAGACCATTTAGGAAAAACCTCCCCCTGTTCACCCGACTGAGATACGAACTTAAATCTCCCCATCCTCGGCAGTATAGCACAAAACTAAACTAGCGCGTTAGTGGGTATGTATAAATATATAATCCTAAGTAAATTCTGTATAAAATATGAATGGTTTAGAAATGTTTCCTAATATTTAACTTTTGGAAATAATTTATTAGCTTAATTGTTAACCTAATATAATATATAACTTACCATTTCGTTAGTTCAGTTATGAAGGAAAGGGTTTAGACATTGAATTTTTGAGGTAGTAAAAGATTTATATAAAGTAGATAACTTCATTATTTTCTAGAATATAAATGATTGAGCTTGATCATATATTTATTTTAATTATAGGCATATTACTCCTCGATGGGCCATCCATAATTCTATCTAACTTACCTAAACACACAATATTTTTCAAGTAAGTTTTGGGGGAATAGGCTTGGAGAGAGGATGAAAGGACAATATTGTCAAAATATCAGCACTAATGATGTTCGAGGCTAAACACCGACCTCTTGGGTCAGTCAGGAGTGTTATTCCCAAGATTAGCAGTGTTGATGACATTTTTAATAATGTTAAAAGTATTAGTAGGAAATTATCAAACACACACTAACCCGGAAAAGAGAAGAGGCAGTTTAAACCCTATTATTCAATGACAAATGGAATGAAACGAGTTCTAAGATCATATTTAGCTCCAATTACAATCAAATGAAAGTTACTCATTCACAGTAAACATTATGATGATAAGTACCAACAAATACTTTACGTTAGAATATACCAAACCTCCTTACCTTTAATAAATACTTAAAGACATTCTTTTGTCGGTAATATAATAGTACTATGTGATTTAAACTATCTAACATGACACTCTATGACGATAATCCGATGAGAGTGGAGAAAAACGTGCGTTTATTGGTCCAAGGGTTACTCCTATATTCCTTGGCGCAGGAAATTTATCACTCTAAAATAGAGTTAGTTCTCATTCGCTAAGTTGTTAATTAATGTTTTGGGGTCGGTTTGTTGTTCTCTTCTTAAAGTTAATATGGTATATGTTTCTAATAGCTCAAATAGTATGTAGTTAAAAGGTCGGAAAAGGATAACCTTATGAACTCCTCGACCTTGAAATGTGCTTTGGATAATTGAGTTGAATGGGAGGACCGTAACTCCATATGTGCTTAACAAATAATAAAATAGCTTATCCAAGATCATCTATCATTTGATATATTTAAATTGCTATGTTTTTAAAAATAAATACAAGAGTATAAAATTGGATATGTAATGTAAAGATGACATATTTAGACTTGAAATTTGCTATAGGGCACCGTCCGCTAAATGCCAACTCCTCTGAGGCAAAGGAATTGCGAAGTGACCTACCTTGGCTAAGTAGCATTGTGGTGGTTAGCGCCATCTTGTCCCAAGGGGTCAGGGCATGTGTATGATCGTGGGAACACACTAGAGGGAGACGAGGCTAATTAATGTGATGAAGCCCAGGCGGCACACACGAACACATGTCACTGCGATAAGCTGCTGAATGAAGCTAGGAGACTCCAGGCGTCGTAGTCTTGGCCTGGCTTGGACTGGTGGTACTTGCTGGTCGATCAATCAGATTGTTTCCCCTTCGAGGGCATACGACATATATAACTAAACAATAGGATGAGTTTACTAAAAACATTATTTAAATCTAATCAATTCAAAGTAAGATGGTAGCGGGGGATATTTAAATAACACAGTTTGCTTCGGTGATTTTTCGTTAGGTCAGAGCGATTTTTTTAATGGTTCTTAATATATTATTTGTAGTTATTATTGTTGGTAAACAATTTTTAAGCTCGCAATAAACGATATTTGTTTCTAAAATAAGCATGGTTAGAAAGCTATTTTAGAATTTAAATGGTTATGAAAAAAAAATTAAACGATTTTCAAAGTTTATTGCGATCTAATTAATAGATATTTAATACTTTAAAAGATGTGGCTATTTATTTTGTCATAAAAATGATACGGAAGGTCCTCAATAATATTTTAAACCAAAAGATTTTTAGTCAAGTGAGTGCTAATGGTTTCTCGCCTAGAAAATTAAATGGTCGTAAACCATTAAAATCTGAAAGTAAATGTTGCATGGAGCTCCATTTCTCTAAATAAAAAGTCAACAAGAATATTTAGCGATGCCAAAAGTATAATATTTAAAAAAAAAATAACAATATTGATAAGGGATGATATATATGTATATAATATTTTAAAACATATTAAATATCAATGTTTATTAATGTATATTATTCAAATATCTCAATATTTATCTTTTAGCAGTATATATTAGCACCTATTTTTTAAGTGAAAGAATTAGATAACAGCGCATTACGTAGAAATTAGATGAAGATAACCTATTAAACATTCAACCCTCATTTAAATCTTCCAGAGAAATTTTAATATACTAAGCATCTATTCATTAGATCACATTAATTCTTCACATATTGATAACCATATACCTCACCCTTAAAATACTTGTTTATTCATACAAAGGGTGACCTGGTGGTCTAGGGGTAAGGTGTCAGACTTCTGTGCTGGCGGCCGGGGTTCAATCCTCGGTACCGGCAAAGATTTATATGATTACCAAACCCTTCCTTCACCTCTGACAAGACATCTTGTGAATGTGGGGAATGCCAGGTCTCCATCGTAGTTCGTATTCCACGTTAAACTGTAGGTCCTCCATTTCATCTCACAATCACCCTACCATTACACATTAGCGTAAGTGCGTATAACCCGAACGGGTAGTAAGACACGGTGATAATAATAATAATATTCATACAAAGAGAATGATTGCTCTTCATGATACTTTTGACCTATACTCCATTCACGGTAGGAACTACTCTTTGAAAGGTCTTTTTTCCTACCAATATCCTACTATATAATATGATTCTGGTAGGGAAGAATGCCTTTCAGAGAACAATCCCTGCCGTGAAGACACTACCTACATAGCCTTAGCTATATTTTCTATTGAAACCATGTTATATACATATATGTTGTGATAGAAGAAGTGAATGCAAAAAGTTTGAAGTAAATTATCGGTGATTTGCTACCTATCATCATGAAAGTCTATTGAATCTAAGTTCTATACATGTATATATCTGAGTCTACTATTCCAGAAAATATAATTTTATATATGTAAGTTTCAAAATAAATTTGAACACCGGAGCTTACTTCATCGACACACCTTAGCAATAAATATAATTGTAGAAGCCTTCATAGTTTAACATTTAACTTTCTTCTAACAAATATTACCACATTGGTGATATTGAATTTCCAACACCCCTTCACTTTAATTACACTTTGTCTTTTTTCTTACAAGTTATCCATGAATTAAATAACACATAAATTAAAACATCTAAACACTTTAGATTCTAACAAGTCTAATTAGTTTGACCCATATAAAAATATGCAGATTAATGATTTTACTAGGCTTATTTTTGTACATAACCTTAAAATATGTTTATCTTTTCTTTTATATAAATTTTGAACATTCATCACACTCACGCTTTATTTGAATCTTTGAATTTCTAAATTTCTTAAAAATAATTTTAAAAAAAGCTTGCTAAATGGTGAAGCTAGCTCGACACCAACTTATTTGACTATTGAATGTCTTTACACAGCGCATTTTCTTTATCTGAGATGAAGCGTCTCTAAACGGCCAGTGGGCCGAGTGCTCCGGTTGGAGGAGGTAGCACATCAATACCATTCTTCAGGTTGAATACTCGCCTATTAAACAAAAAGGTCTACGTTGATATAGTCAACTTATTAAGGTTAACAAAATTGTAGTAGTAATAATTAACTTCACTGAAAACTGTTTCGGTGGCCGAATGTTCTAAAGACACTCCCTTAATATACAAGAAGGCTTCCAATGAGGGAAATATTAGGGTATGCATCACAGTCGGGTGTACAGGTGGCAGTTTTTCATTAATATTTGTATACTCTGTCGCAAAGCAAATTCAGTTATACTTCCTCTATATTCAACCTTACTCGTCCCTTCCACATCAACGTAATAATTACTAGTACATTTGCAAATAATAAGAACGGTTGCAAAGACGCACTGATAAAGTAATAATTTATATGTATTCTTTTATAAATGTTATATAAAAACAAATCAAAATGGCTAACCAAAATTTGGTATAGTAAGTAGTACTCTTTCCCTAAATATATCTCAAACACCCTCTAGTTTATAACTACCTGACTAACTGCTAGAATTGTTGGTGTTTCTAGGCATGGACGAAGGAGGACATCAAGGTCCCGGCATGCCTCACTACAACAACAGCGTCGGAGGCGTCGGTCCACCCCGATCCAACAGCTCCAGCAACTCAACGTCCCCTCCCACCTCAGTGGCGCCCTCCGCCGCGACGGCACCCAGCATGGGGACAATGCTCGTGGTGCCTCAGCCTATCAATGCCTCTAAGATGGCGGCACCCGGACAACAAGGAGGTCTAGTCACGACGAATGGAGGTGCCAGCAGGAAGTATCAGTGTAAGATGTGCCCACAGGTAAGTCAAATAGCTTCCATGATGATTTGGAACAGTGACTTTGGTAAATTTATTTTATGTAAGTGTTTCCCAACTGGTAGTCCGAGCGCACGTCGTTGCTGGTCCGCATTTCTTAATGCATCGTGTCTAACAACTCGATCGGGATATCTGCCCATTTATAATAATGAATTAATATTGAATAAGGTAGAATTTCCATGAATTGTTCGCATTTGCGTGGAAGGAGAGCTGAAAAACATAAAGGGAAAACCCCTATCAGAACACTTGACCGGGATTTTAACCCAGATAATCCCACCATCGATAGTGCAAAATTTTGCGAGACTGATGTCTTAGACCACTCGACCCTTGAGATCTGTTATACATTCTTAATTATAACGATAGTTGTATTTTAGAAGCGCTAATAATGAGTTTTGTTTAAAAATTAATCAATGGCAATGTTTAATTTAGTTTATTCAGGGGTGAAACAAATATTATTCCTGAGAGAGCAGAACAAGCCGCACACATCTGCCTCTCCCCTACTCCTCATCCTCTTCTAGATGTACCCGGAGTTAGGTCCGCTACGTAAAAAAACTAGTGGCTTGTCACCCAACCCCTTTACCCGGTCGTTTCTTCATTCGGAACAAATGTTTTGGCCAATACCTTTGTAAGAAAAGTTGGTGATCCTCTGGGTTATATCTTTCACAATAAAGACACTAAAAATATAATCTGGTTGGAGATTGAAAATGTTATTAACAAAGTTTTATGCTCATGAAAGACGTTACCATTTGAATTCGTTTGTGGCTTAGGCAAATCAACTTTTATAAAACTATTTTCAAATACATTTGAAAGATGAAACTGTAGTAATATTATTGAAATATTGCATAGAGGGACGGAAATATAAACTAATTATAGTGTCACCGAATCTCACCCACTATTCTAGCTTTACGCGTATTATTTAATTACATGAATATGTTCGGGATAAGGGAGTTTAACTTTAGAGGAAGTGTGCTTGAAAGGAGAGTGTAAAACCAATAAAGAAAAAAATACCCTGTACATCCGACCAGGCTTTGAACCCTGAACTCCATGCTTTCGGTAGTTCAGTCTATTGCGAGAGGGAAGCTTTATACCATTCGACCACCAAAAATATATATAACTTAGAGATGCTAATTTAAAATTCTTCTTTATTTAAGAAAACATTCATTTCAAATAATCAAATAAAACCAACATTGCAACACTGTAAAAGGCGGTGTAATTGGAAAATATGTTTGGTAAATATTTTAAATTTATACATAAGACTGACTATTATGTTGTATACACTTAATGTTTCTGGGTGCCTAGGTAAAATGCCTGATATTTATAGATTAATTTGAGTAAATTGCAATATATTGCGCGTTTCCCACCAAAAATGTTTTAAGCAAGATTGTAGTGATATCAATAAACTTATACAATTAAATAAAATCCGACTCTACCTCAACTACAGTTTATATCCTCTACCCTTAAAGACAACTTCATTTATTTCTTGTAACTGCTTTGGATCTCAAAATTTCTCTGTAACTTCATTTTATTTTAAAATATCTTAATCCAAAGACGACATAGTAGGCACCATTATTTCAAAAAATTAGTCACACACAAAATAAATGTATAAAACAGAAATTTCACTATAATTAATCACTTAAATATGTATGCAAAAACTAATTTAGTTATTACAACATAATTATAGACTCTGTCGTCCATCAAAAAGGTGATCAGAGACACACATTTTAATTGTTGAGAAAAGATGACCAGAAATTTGATCGAAAATAAATGGTACAACTGAAAATGATGTTCCATATACTGATAAGAGCTCAATTTACAGCTGATCTCTAATCAAGCCACTGATTATTATTTCTCTTACCAGCCCTTAATATGTTAAGGAAGAGTATTAGACCTGATATATATATATAGTATAGCTGTGAAGAGGCCGCAAGGGCCGGTTGCACAAACAACAATCAGTGGCTTGATTATAGGGCAGATGTAAGTTAATCTCCAATCAGTGTCTCATACCTCATTTTCTGTAGCACCACAACAATTATAATGTGATTGTAGATCAAGCTAACCATCCAATTCTCTCCCATCAACAGCTCGATGGAGTGTGACTTATTTATAAGGATAGTAGTGTAAATAATAATATTTTCTGATGATGTTTTTCAACTATACAATGACGCTATAGAGAATGGTTGAGATCCAACGCAGCTGAAGGAAAGAAGTTGACTTTTCTTTAATCAAAAGGAACTAAAATTTGAAATGAAGCTTTGCCTGACTACATTTTACTGTGAAAATTTATTAATATCATTACCCAATTATTTAAAAAAGAATTCTTATTGAACGCACATGAAATTTAAATTCGCTTTAATGAATATATGAGACATCTGGCAGCATAGGCTACAATATACATAAAGTCTTTTACATCATAAGTGAACTTTTGTAGAGCTTTAGATAATTTCATTATCGTATTATCCAGATAGAGTGCTTTTTACAGTGTTGCTATGTTGGTTGTACTTGATTATTTGAATAAATCTATAGTATGGTGTGTTTGGAGATTTTAATCTCTAATAAACTTTGTTACAACCAAAACTTTTCTTGATTTCGGGTATCAAGCTGATAGGAAATTCAATGATTGAAACATAAATATTATATTTGTCCAATCGGTTCTAAGACTCTTGTAATCCTAAGAAAACTAGTGAGAAAGTGTGAGTTAGTTTTATCTAGCCTTTTATTTTTCCTTAATAAACTCATGTATCTGGTTCACTTTCACTAACACTTTTAAACTAAATATTATAGTGGCACATAAAATGATCTAGCCTAAATCTAAGTCCGTATTGAATAAGTCATAAAGCATAATAGTATATTTCTAATACTAAACACCTGTACCAGAGCTACTAGTGGCTAGATTTATATATAAATTATAACAAAGATACTAGGAGGTTAAAATTAAAGGAACCACATTAGAATTCATCGTGAGAAGAAATGAAAACGCAATAATGTTAAAAACATATTTGAGGCCCGGTCAACCTAGATCATTGTAAAGCGTATCGAGTTGCAACCACTCCCTAAGTCATCTCTTATAATATCTGAGGTCATTGGTCTATATTCCGCTTAGAGGCTTCTTGGTTCGAGACTCGGCTGAAGTAAGAAAGTGAGACGTCATGTACTGTTATAAATCTAATTAATCATTTACACCTAGAAACGCCCAAACTGTACTAGCCGTTACTCTGATTATTATGCAATGGAAAAAAGTACTCATCCGATCAAACAATTTATTAAATGAATCTACTATGAGCAAATTGATATTAATGGAGCTATATAGACATCTTTTATAGAATTCAGCAGTATTTGTATAATTTCTATGAATGATTTACAAATTTTAAAAATATCAACATGAACTAATGTATACTGTGTGAATTAAAATATATATTTTATTCTAAATGTTTGAAATTTATGCTTTGTTTTCCTAAATGGTTTTACAGCCGACCTATTAGAAAACGGGGGCACATATCCTCTAAATTCCACCTTCCTTATCACTAACTTATTAATGCAGCGAAAATATGTACAGCCCGAATAAATAAAAGAACGTAATGGAAAAATATGTTTTTTAAGTGACCACGAATTTTTGCTGAACAGTATAGATTGTTTACATTTGAGCTCACTTACAGTGTAGTGGACATTGACAAATGGAGCTGGAGATCATTCCCGAATGACTCACCTACTTTGTGACTCTCACGATTATTTAATTTTCATCCTTAATACCATTGATTGAATGTGCACTTAATATCGTCTTATTTTCAGATCCCTGTATATTCAATTGATATAGAAGTCGCTTTTAGCCAAACCTGCTTTAATCTAATCTTCATTTTCTTAGACCTGAGTCTTACTAACCATTCTAATAATACGCTGACGTACTAATTACTCTAATGGGCTAGGGTTGAGGAAGGTTGGATTTAGAGGAGGTGTACCTGTATTTGCGTGGAGAGAGAATGGCAAACGATCTAGGAAGAACCACCTTCAGTAAACTCGACTAAGATTGAATCACGATCTTCACGACATCGCCAGTCTAGTCTATTGAGAGAGTAACACCTTAGAACATGCGGCCACCAAATCTGGTAATTAAATGTTCAGTGGTTGAAGTTAAACATTTTGATTATTTTCTGGCTTTGGGTCCTACTACCCGTCCAGGACTTGAATAGGTTCTATTGACTAAGAGTCAGAGAAGGAAATGTACTTACTCTACAGAATTAGGAACTAGAAAGTCCATTGCCACCCTTACAAACGTAAACCACCTATCCTTATCTTGAGCTATCTCTATCCAGTCCACCTCATTACACCCTATCCCTATCTTGAGCTAGTTCTATCCAGTCCACCTCTTTACACCCTATCCCTATCTTGAGCTAGCTCTATCCAGTCCACCTCTTTACACCCTATTCCTATCTTGAGCTAGTTCTATCCAGTCCACCTCTTTACACCCTATCCCTATCTCGAGCTATCTCTATCCAGTCCACCTCATTACACCCTATCTGTTTCAGGCCCATTCTAATGTTATCTTCCCATCTGTGCCTACGTCTTCTCAGTGGTCTCTTCCCATTGGGTTGGTCAGTCAAAATTCATAACAAGGTTCTAGAATCTCTCATTCACGCTGCATGTTCTACCCACCATAGCCTACTTTAATATCCTAACTATATATTGTTATTAGTAAAGGGTATGTAACTCATCATTATGTAACCTACTCCACTAGCCTCATAGCTTTTTAGATTAAAGCAGAATGGGAAACAATTTATTAAAATATATTCTGCGTACACTTAGCTGAGACTCAAACCCTGATCCCCCCATTTCCAGAAAACCAGATTAGATGATAGCCACGCTTTCATAGGTGCGTATTTAGAATATTAAACTATAAAATATTGATATGGAGTTGAAATTATTGGCTTTAGAATCGCATATTTAGCTCTTGTGTGTATTTTCATCCATTCGTTAAATGATTTGTTGATGCATGTCACAATAATTTTGAAAACTGTTTAATATTCTAGAAACCTATAAATAAATCCCTAACGATGCATGACCGGGCTTTGTTCGGAAAAATTTCATAAAACACATAATTTATTATATCTTAGTTTTCGTTTTTAATTTGTTTTAAAATATATTATTTATATCTACCGTTGACCACATTCTTATTTGCGAATTTTCTCAAATCAATTTTCTACTCACCGCGCTGAAAATTAGCCAAGATATATTCTAAAGTATGTAATTTAAAGTGCAGACACCAGCTTTGGACACACAAGGTGTGAAACTGTGGTATCTAGCTAGCTCCATCACCTTCTTTATGCCTTTTATAATGTTCATTCTCCTAGTTCTCTTTTAAAATTAGGTATGGACCATAACTTTTTCTTAACGGGAGCATCAGTTAACAACAACAAAATTGCCTTCTAAAATCTTGTGTTATATACGATTATTAATTTATTTATGATCACAAGTATGTATTTAAAATATTATCGTATATATTTTTGCACACATTCTGTGGACAACATTTTCTTATAACTTACATGTTTTAGAACTAAATATCTATTGATAGATTAATAGCGATTTTAAGTTACTTACACGTTCCTTCTTAAGTCTTATGTCTCGGTTATAGGACCAAATTACAATCGCTACTATAAATTAATAAAGTAATATAATATTCAATGATATTTTTTTCAAATACAGTACAGCAATCTAAATTTCAATTTGGTTGTTAGTAAAATAGGTCATATTTTTTGTAGTACCAATAATTTAAATAAATTATTATATTTCATATAAATCTTATGAAATATAATTTTTCCAAGCAGAACAGAGATATAAATATTTTAGTTACAAAAATGTACGTATATATCCCTCAAGTGCTCTTTCCTGGTTGGTTTGTTACACTACCAAAATAAACTATACTTAATTAGATAATAATACGATAAGGATGTATATATATATATATATATATATATTACACTTTAAATTGAAGAATTACACCTGGATACGGGATTTGAACTTGGGACCTTTGGCTCAGTAAGCCTTAAAATATGCATTTTAAGAATGACCCTGGGCACAGGGTGATTCCTTGATAGCTCAGTCGTTAGATCATTGGCATCCTGAGTCAAAGGTCCGTGTTCTATTCACATGTCCATATGTCATTGTTTTATTTAAAGTATATGATATTTAGATGCGGCTTTAACCGTAACTTACAAACATATAACTTGGCTATACAATCCATTATTTATCATGTATTTACATGATTGATATTTTTATTTCTAGTTACATACCAACTATTAATTTATATCACCATCTTTGTATTTTTAGAAACGACGTGTATGAATATTCGCTACAATCAATAAAAGAGTTATTAAGCTGCAGTTCATAAATTGGAACTCTTCTTTTAAAAAAATATTTACATTACATGTGTATCTAAAATATATATATATTAGATACACAAGCTTTAATTGGTAAAATCAATCTATCTATAAATATATATATTAGATACACACTAGGTTAAATACACAAGGTTTAAATTGGTAATATATATTTTGATACACATTAGATTAAATACACAAGCCTTAAATTAGTGAGAAATTACAGAGCAGCCTTGCTGATAATGCCTCCTCTCTCTCTCTCTCTCTCTATATATATATATATATGTGTGTATCTATATAATATTAATATATATATATGTGTATCTATATAATATTAATATATATTTATATATATAAATATTAATATATATTTATATATATAAATATTAATATATATTTATATAGAGAGAGCGAGAGAAAGAAAGAGAAAGAGGGGGGAAGAGAGGAGGCATTATCAGCAAGGTTGCTCTGTAATTCCTCACCAATTTGAGGCTTGTGTATTTGATCTATATTTTCTTGTTTCCTTGAAACGGGTACTGTACCTTAAGCTGCTAATAGCCAGCAGACCTCGACTATACACATGTCGTTCTCAACTCATCGTATATTAACCGATATATTTGATAACGACTATGCACGAACCTGGAAAATTGTCAAAGTGCAGATTACTGCATTCCATACAAGAAAATGGCTATATTAGGGTTAAGATAATTTAATTTCATTTTATAGTTTAAATATGTTTATTTATTAAATTAAATTGTTCAAACGGTTTCTTTGTCACAAAGCCACTGTTTTCTAAAAGTATATTACAAAAACCACACCATAATGCGAAGTCCGGTTCGAGCTGTAGTATCATACAAAGCTAGAAGATTTTCGTAGGGTTGTACAGGCTCTTAAGGGTACCGGCTACTTGAGTGGAAATATCGTAAAACTTATTTATTTATAGTAAAAATGGCCGCTCTGAAGCAAAAAACTACTGAAAAATACCTAGTTAAACAAAACCTTGATCTCTTAACCCCACATTATTTATTCGTTTGATGGCAGCTATATTAATATTTATAACTACCTACCAAATTTCAATACTGTATTTCTCGCGTCAAACGAAGATGAAAATGAGACAGCTTCCGAATTAATTTTTTAAATTATAAACTCTAAGGTTTTTTTAGTCTAGAATTTTATTTTTAGCAGCGTTCCTTAATAACAATTCGGTTTATACCCCTATGTAGTAATTAAAATAATTTGTCCAGGGAATAAGAAGGTTGAATTGAGATAAAGTGTAATCACATTTTTGTGAATGTGGATTGGAAATCCATTTAGGAAAAGCCTCCCTCAATACACCACTCAGGAATCGAACCACATATCCCGGTCTTCGGCAGTGTAGTATACTGCGAGTGTATTGTCTTGAACCATGTGGCCACCAAAGCGTACTAGGAAGTGTTAATACTTTTGATCTAAATTTTTTCTGGAGTCGTATTTTTTAATAATAAACCACTACCTAAATAATGAAGTATTCCGGAATTTTTGCAATCAGTCTCAGCACTTAATTACTAATAGTTATTATAGAGTAACAATTTAGTTCTCCCGCATCTAACAATCTTGAAATTAATATTAACTTTTCCCCAAAAAATGAATTTTACCATGAGTTTTTATTTTTCAGGACAACCTTTATAACAAATTTAGGAGAATTTTAAAGAATATCGGGAGCTTTATATCCACGACACTCTAAAACTAAAATTGTCATTCATTCACTCTTCAAAATAAATTTCCCAATAAAAGAAAATTAATAAAACTAAATAAGTAGGGAACCTGTTAAAACTAACCAGTGATATATTCCCTGTTAGATTCGCACGTTCTTGTCACATTGAGTCGGAGTAGCCGTATATTGTGCTTGATAGTCTGTAGCCTCGTCCTCCTGGATGATGATATTATGCATGAAAGATAAAAGCAACCGACCGATTCCTTTCCCTCGACCCTTCCAAACTCATCTCCTTTGCCTTATTTCGCCTTTCACTTCATGTCACCACACATTTGCATATGAAGTGATGACAAAGAAAACGTTAGCCTACTTACACCGTGATGGATTACTTCTCGATCTGTCCCTTCCTGCTCAAGTCTAAGGCTTTTATAGCCCTTTCCTATTTTAAGATTGGTTGCGTTCATGATTAGTGAATTTCAAATTCAAACTTGAATTGGAAATGGTGGAAGGGACTCTTCCAATTTATACGTAATAATACTTTTAATATCAAGATATAAAACCAGTTTATCTTTATTTTAAAAAAACACATAAAACTTACTTAGATTGGTTTTTATAGTTTTTTTGTTTTTTTTTGCTATCACCGCGTCCTAATACCCGTTCAGGCTACACGCATATATGATAATTACTTAATTGGAGTAGGGTGGAGGGAGGGAGAATTTTAGCGTTAATCTACCCGCATTTGCGTGGAAGGAGAGTGGGGAACCATTTAGAATAATCCACCTTCAATAGAACCAACCAGAATCTGAACCCCTATATCTGTGTCATCAGCAGATTAGTCTAACACGAAAGTGATGCCTTAGATCATTCCGACACTGAAGCGGGTTGCTTTCATAGTGAAACAATAGTTTGTGTTTCCTATATTTTTACAAATATAAACAATGAAAGGTGATTTTTGACTCATTAGGATGGGTATTCATGTTGTTTACTAAGATAGTAGCCCATAATAGATTTGTAGGGGTTCGCTTGTGTTTTTAATCTAGTGAAACACGTCATGTTTATTAATACACATTTAGTTCTTCATAATTTCAAATAAACGTACGGTTTTACCAAGAATAGAGGAGCAACCATGTTTAGCCTCATCCTAATGAATCTGTCTTTGACAGAGAAAGCCTAAATTATGAAATGGGTGTGTGTAACTATTGATGAAACTGGACATTACTACATTGGTTAATTTTAAAAATAGTATAATTTGAGCCCACCATTATTCTAAGTGAATTTTCTATTCAAATCAATGGTAAAAAATAAATATTTAATCACATTTTTTAGAAGGAATATTTTGATAATTTGTAGCTGCTTATGTATTGTTAAATTTTTATTTGTACTCATTTTAAACCACACTTAATGATCTTTATAAAATCACCGAATATGCCAAGGATGTCTAGTCAATAAACCGGGAGTCGTGCACAGGTGGCGGCGAGCGGGTTGCCTAAAATAGGATATGTGTTGACTCTGCTCTAATCGCTTCTGTGTGAAAATGTTATCACGTGAAATTCATCATGGGAAGGGAAACTTTTATGTTGTACGTCCTTAAACTGGCACCTTCGTCGCTAAGTGTCTTCTGACAACTTTACAATACGGTGTTTTTACTAGATATATATATATATATATTTATAATATATTGTGTATCTGAGGATTATATAGTATATATAAAATGTGTGTGTATATAATTAGCATATTTTGAAGTTACTGATTAATTGTGACCTGCCTCGATGGCGTAGTTATCTAACGCGTTAGTCATGTTGAGCTCGACTGCTGAGGACGGGGAGATCAAGGTTCGAATCTCGGTCGGGTGAACTGGGGGTGGTTTTTCCTAAATGCTTTTCCACTCTCCCTCAACGCAAATGCGAGCTCACTTTCTCTAATTCAACCTTCCCAATTCCTAATCCATTAGCGTAATTAGTACTTAAAGCGTATAACCCAAACGGGTAGTAAGACGCAATGCTAATAATAATATAACTGAGAAATGTATGTCACGATTTAAATTTTTCCCTTTTTTTAATTCAAAATAAAATATTATATTTTGTTTTCATTCTTATTGTTTTTAAGAACATATCCATCTAATTACACACTATCTCTATCTTGAGCTAATTATATCCAATCACCTCAGTACACCCCATCCCTATCTTGAACTAGTTCTATCCTGCCTACCTCAGTACACACTATCTCTTTCAGGTCCTTTCTAATATTATCCTCCCATCTGTATATAGGTCTTCTCAATGGCCTCTTCACATTGGGTTTGCCATCAGTCTGCTATGCTTGTACTATTTAATAATCTATTTGTCACTAAAAAAAATATGTACAACATTTCTTTGTTAATTTACTAGTAGTCCTTTACACAATTTTTTTTTCCGTGTACCACGTCTTAAATCTTATTATTTTTAAGTTAACAACCTGAAGTTTGGTTTGATGTGATTTCTAACCATCCAGCACTGGACATACACTCATCTCTTCACCATCCGGGAACTAATCCCATGTACTAGAGAAGTTCAGAAAGTTTTATTGATCCCCGTTGCCTTTCGCACTGAATTTCTGTGAGTGAACGTGAAAGGTCATACCAATATTGACGGAAAGGTTTTTTCACAATACCTTTCAAGGTTATTTTACATGCCACAATTGACATGGGATTGACCACTTGAATTTTTCCTATGGAAGAAGTACCGTAGATTATTATCGCCCAAGAGAAACCCATTGATCTTAGCTGTGTTTGAACCTAAGAACATCGGGTCCTGAGGTGAGCACTTTACCACAGAGGTCGACCGCGTTTCAATATCCATAAGGATTTTCCATATATACTAGTTGGGTATAAATTAGCCTCGTAGATTTTCAGTAAATTTACCCGAATTTGATTAATTTAAGAGTTTTTGAAATATTTTCCTTGGTAATGTTTACCAGGATTATAGCCTGTGTCACCAGAACCCTAGACCAGAAGCGCTACTTGCCTTAGATCATGGTACTACAAACTATGGATAAAAAATATACTAATCAAACTAATTAAACATTCAAACTGGTTGTTATATTGAAATGCACTTTGTATAGAAAGTCATAACAATGATTTGTGTCTCCAACTACACCTTTCCAGTTATTTATCCGCACCTCTTTTATTTCCATTCTTACAAACTAATCCCAAACCTCCCCACTTTTGATCACAGCTTCTGATCGTAGCCCGTCCTTCTTTGCCCCCCCCCCCCCCCTTTCCCCCCC
>CABEEJ010003849.1:11087-28289 GCA_901482245.1 Timema douglasi
GGACTGACCCACGACAGGGAGAGTGCTCTCGTAGTAGACCGGACTGACCCACGACAGGGAGAGTGCTCTCGTAGTAGACTGGACTGACCCACGACAGGGAGAGTGCTCTCGTAGTAGACTGGACTGACCCACGACAAGGAGAGTGCTCTCGTAGTAGAATGGACTGACCCACGACAGGGAGAGAAACACTGCGCAACTAGAAGAAAGTGTATCTCTGAAAACCTATTATAAATAAATATAAATGAACTTAAGCAAATTGTAAAAAGTATTTTTGTTAATTTCATCCTAGTGTATGTTATTTTAAAAAAGCTTTTGTCTTCTATAAAGTTTTGATTGATTGATTTGACTGTCTCGCAGGTTACTTGGAGTCTACCGCTAGACAACGAGTACAAACCTACAGGCTACAAACTGTACTACCGCAAACCAGACGGTCCTCAAGTGGGACCCGTACTCGTGGCCCACAATGTTACTCAGTACCGGCTCACAAGACTAGGTACGGTCACGGGATGAGGAGGGAGGGGGGTAGAAGACCAAGGGAGGGAAATGTTGGAGAGGCTCACGTTCCAAACAGACCCAGTCAGTGGCTGTTCATGATAATGGTGAATCTTGAATCTCTCAAAAACTATAGTATTTGGCCCTCTCATCTCAATTATTCATAAAACTTTATACGCTAAAATTACTCGCGAAATATTTTATTGCACAATTGCTTTTAATATTTCGTTTTAGTCTAATAAATCACGCAACCATCCCAACTTAAAAAAAATAAATCTATTTCAGTTTATAAACATATGAATCATCATCATTATCATCACATACAGTTCCCCGCCACTGTCAGGGTCTTGCGTCGAACATCATCCCCTCCATTTACTCCTGTCCTTCAACCCCTTAGCTTCCTCCACTCCTTACCTCTCCACACTCCCTTTATCCATCTTTCCCTGGGTCTTCCTTCCTCTTGTCCTCCTGTCTGCCACTCCTCGGAATCCTCCCCTTCCATCCTCTTCGTATGTCCTTACGACCCCAATCTTGACTCCTCTATCCTATCCTTCATCCTCTCTCACATCCTTGTCGCTCCTAACCTACTCGGAACCAGAGGGTATGTTGTGCTGATCACGTGTCACCCTCTCTGAAAATGTTGGCGCTACCATCGCTAACGACAGCGGCCACTCGGTCGGTATAGCCCGCTCTGTACATCCCTCCTCTGCACTTCTGCAGCACTCTCTATTCCAGAAAACTGATTTGAAATGCACATATCAACTCTAAAGAGCAATAATTTAACATAAATGGAGTATTTTAGCGGGAAAGTGTAAAGCGAGGCTATAAATGTAACCGGGTGTATGTGTGTGTGCACAGACCCCCAAACATGGTATGAAGTGATGGTTCTGGGAATATCGGACAAAGGTGACGGCGAGCCGGGCACCCAGTCCATCTTGACCCTGCCCCTACCCGGACAACAGAGGGTAAACAGCACGGGACAACTGGTGGGGGTGCTACTACCCCCCAGTGACCTTGAAGCCGAGCCCACCTCCTCCACGTCTATCAACCTTACCTGGACACCTGGACCACTTGCGAGTTACTACACAGTGAGCTTCTCCTTGGTGCTGGGTTCCAGTAACGCTTCCACCGACAACTACGTCCGCAGGTGAGCTATCGTTGTGCATCTCCTTATTTACCGTCACCATTCTTCCTCCTTTACACCTCTCACTCGCTCAGTTACTGTTTACTGCTCCTCCCTACTTCATCTCCGTCACAATTGAAAGTGTCGTGTGTTAGAAGCTAGCGCGTTAATTGTCGAATCCAATGTTCGTATTTAGGGGGGGAGTATGGTATGTATGAAACTTTGATTTTCACCAACGATTATCATTTGTCATAGTAAAAATTAACTTCTCATTATTTTTATGAAACCTTTTCAAAGTCAAACCACCTTATGCAAAAGCTATTATTATTATTATTATTATTATTATTATTATTATTATTATTATTATTATTATTATCACCGCGTCTTACTACCCGTTCGGGTTATACGCACTTACGCTAATGTGTAATGGTAGGGTGATTGTGAGATGAAATGGAGGACCTATAGTTTAACGTGGAATCCGAACCGTGGAATCCGAACCATGGTGGAGACCTGGCATTCCCCCATTCACAAGATGTCTTGTCAGAGGTGAAGGAAGGGTTTGGTAATCAGATAAATCTGTGCCGGGGCCTGCAAAAGAGATATTTGTGACAAAAAAAAATCATTAGCAATTCTGCAACCCTAATTAGATTTTAAGTCAACATAGGTGTTTTGTTTGGTAAATAAAAAACCATTTGTTAGCATTAAAAAATAAGTTTACCATAATTATAATTTTCTTCCTTTATTCATGATAAAATAAATACCACTTTTAAAAAATCTATACAAAACCACTGAAAAACTGGGGGTCATCTTAGATTCAGGTAAATACGTTATATGGTAAACAACCTTTACTGGTCCTAACTTGTCTCTTTCTGGACACTTTGCATTGATTGAGGGTTCTCCAACTATTAATGATTCACACTAAATCTAATCCTCTAGGGTTGGACAGACATAGTGTGACGGTCGATAATAAGTCATGTTGGTTTGTGTCTGTCTGTTCTCCAGTACAAGTCACAGCGTGGAAATCAACGAGCTTAAACCACACACACTGTACGAGTTCAAGGTCAGAACACATGACCAGAACAACTCGCACGGCCCGTACAGCCACTCCGTGGAGTGCAGGACTCTGGAGGACGGTAAGATTCTGTTTGTAGGAAAACTAGCCACTCTGTGGAGTGCAGGACTCTGGAGGACGGTAAGATTATGTTTGTAAGGGAACTAGCCACTCCGTGGAGTGCAGGACTCTGGAGGACGGTAAGATTCTGTTTGTAAGGGAACTAGCCACTCCGTGGAGTGCAGGACTCTGGAGGACGGTAAAGATTCTGTTTGTAGGGAAACTAGCCACTCTGTGGAGTGCAGGACTCTGGAGGACGGTAAGATTATGTTTGTAGGGAAACTAGCCACTCTGTGGAGTGCAGGACTCTGGAGGACGGTAAGATTCTGTTTGTAAGGGAACTAGCCACTCCGTGGAGTGCAGGACTCTGGAGGACGGTAAGATTCTGTTTGTAGGGAAACTAGCCACTCTGTGGAGTGCAGGACTCTGGAGGACGGTAAGATTATGTTTGTAGGGAAACTAGCCACTCTGTGGAGTGCAGGACTCTGGAGGACGGTAAGATTCTGTTTGTAAGGGAACTAGCCACTCCGTGGAGTGCAGGACTCTGGAGGACGGTAAGATTCTGTTTGTAGGGAAACTAGCCACTCTGTGGAGTGCAGGACTCTGGAGGACGGTAAGATTATGTTTGTAGGGAAACTAGCCACTCTGTGGAGTGCAGGACTCTGGAGGACGGTAAGATTCTGTTTGTAAGGGAACTAGCCACTCCGTGGAGTGCAGGACTCTGGAGGACGGTAAGATTCTGTTTGTAGGGAAACTAGCCACTCTGTGGAGTGCAGGACTCTGGAGGACGGTAAGATTATGTTTGTAGGGAAACTAGCCACTCTGTGGAGTGCAGGACTCTGGAGGACGGTAAGATTCTGTTTGTAAGGGAACTAGCCACTCCGTGGAGTGCAGGACTCTGGAGGACGGTAAGATTCTGTTTGTAGGGAAACTAGCCACTCTGTGGAGTGCAGGACTCTGGAGGACGGTAAGATTATGTTTGTAGGGAAACTAGCCACTCTGTGGAGTGCAGGACTCTGGAGGACGGTAAGATTCTGTTTGTAAGGGAACTAGCCACTCCGTGGAGTGCAGGACTCTGGAGGACGGTAAGATTCTGTTTGTAGGGAAAATAGCCACGTCATGGAGTGCAGGACTCTGGAGGATTGTAAGAGTTTGTTTGTAAGACAACTAGCCACGTCATGGAGTGCTGATTATATGTTTGTTTTTTTAATGATTGGGAAGGCTAAGTTTGTACTAAAACTATATACCTGAAAATAAAATACAAGCCTAGAATGTGACTCTATTATAAAAACTTTTCCCATCCGTTTCCCTTGGTAAATTGTTATTTCCTGAAGTAAAAATGTCCTCGTTTTTATCTTTATCTACAGCGACAGTCTGATTATAATGCAAAGAGAAACTATAAAGTTATCAAAATGTAAGTGTTAGCGGAAACTTTTGATAACCTTTCAAATTAACTTCCTAATTAATAAATCATTCGACACCTTAGCTCGGTCGATAGCGTGTCTGCCTACTGAACTAAGGGTCCTGGGTTCAATTCCCGGCATGGTTGAAAATTTACCATTGATAAAAATATGGGTAAGGCTTTTTTTTTTACATTGATAAATTAATGTCTGGGGACTGTCCTAGTCTCAAGTTATATTATAAGGTATATGAAGTTACGACAGTCCTAGCAAGTCGGTAGTGGAGAATATCTGGCTTGAATAAAAACAGGTGTAAACAGTAAAATCAGTGTCGACGGTTGAAAGTGGGCTTCTTGTAAAAATCAAGTTACGTACGGTATGTGTGTGTGTGTCAGTGCCCGGCCTGATCACCCACGTGCAGTGGAAGCCCATGAACCAGACTTGCGTCAAGGTCACATGGAAGTACAGCAACAGCGATATCAAAGACTACGAGGTGGCAGTGTCCTCGGACCCGGGACTCTCCGTGGCCGAGTGGAAGGTCGTCTCGGTGCCCGCAGGCCGCAACAGTCACGAGGTCAGTACGCAAACTAGGGATGTGCCAGAAACACTTTCTTTGAAAATATTTAAATGTAAATTATTTTTCTAATTGTGTGCTAGGTCCACTTTCTCAATTTGAAGCGTAGTTGAATCAAATAATAGGAGATATTCTTGAAGCGAACCGTTGTTGGATAAAAATCTTATACTTTGCATAACAATGTAAATTTACTTTATATATATATATATATATATATATTAAATATAATACAGAAAATACTATACTCCAAATGTAATTAATATAATTTGTCTTAAAATAAGTTATCCAAAAATTTAATATAATCATTTTAGATTTTTTTTACACTAACTAACTTGTGATGGAAATAACAGCAGAAAATTTAAAAAAATAGACACTAATGTATGTTTTAACCAAAATATTCTTTTTGGACGAAGCTTCGTAGTTGTTGAATCCGCAAGTTTAACCGTGAATTAAACGAATATTCGAAGTGAAAGCGAAGCAAAGTCAAGTTTTCGAAGCTTCACACGCCCTTAATATATTTTAAGGTGGAGATACAGAGAACTTGAGAAAATGTCAAGTGTTTTTGGTCAAAATAAATCAAATATTTAATAGTTTAATTTTCTTCACTTGTTGATATTAACAATTGTTGAATATATGTCGTGATTATAGCGGCATTACCTTAACAACCTTTTTAAATGCAGAGAAAAGGTTCTCATTAAATTCCAGGACACCTTGGACAGATATTCAACAACTGTTGATATCACCAGGTGAAGAAAATTAAACTCTTATGTTTCTACTGGAGCAATGTTTGATTTATTTTGATCAACAAAAGTTTTACCACAAAAACTGACTAACTTTTTCTCGCGTTCTCTGTACCTCCACCTTAAAATACATCTATAGTTTATAGAGTGAAGCTCCTTTTGACATTTGGCCTGGCTCATGCATAGTGCCTTCAAACATTCTAAGATATAATTAACTGAAGGAAAAATGACCTCAAGCTGAAAACAATTGATGATAATGAAATAAAGATTAAAAAGGAATTAATTGTGAACTTAAATGCGTACATTTTTCTGGTAATCGTGAACGCCTTGAGCTTCTCTTCTCCTCTCATTGTCTATTACATAAAGGCGTCTTGTCGGTTTTTTTTTAACACCGTGTCTCATTTGGGTTATACACTTATATACTAATTATGCTAATGGTTTTAGGGATCAGGAAGGTTGTCTAGAGGAAGTGTACCCTCATTTGTATGAAGGAAGAGGGGAAAACAATTTCTTTTACCCCCCTCACACGGTACACTCGACTGATATTCGAACCTGGACCTCCCCATCATAGGCAGTCTAGTCTACTGCGAGGGTAGCGTGTTAGACCATGCGCCGACTTAAACATATTATTGTTTTTGCTGTTTATTAATTTTATCATAATAGCCAATCTTGTGCATCTTTTTATTAGTGCTTGATAATGTTTTGAGTTTTTATTTATGTGTATTGGTAGCTGTGTGACCTATCCACAAACCTGCACTACTTCCTGAAGCTCCGGGCTATCACGAGGACAGGAGAGGGCCACTACACCGAAAGCCTCATCATCACCATCCCTGTGGGTGTTGCACCCGTCGCTCCTCCGCTGGAGACTGGTCACCATCAAGGTCAGAATATTTTCACACTTAGTGGCAAGGGATTCAATCCTAGCTGGGGGTGGTGATTTCACACTTGGTGGCAAGAGATTCAATCATAGCTGGGGGCGGTGATTTCACACTTGGAGCAAGAGATTCAATCTTAGCGGGGGCGGTGATTTCACACTTGGTGGCAAGGGATTCAATCCTAGCTGGGGCGGTGATTTCACACTTGGAGCAAGAGATTCAATCTTAGCGGGGGGTGATGATTTCACACTTGGTGGCAATGAATTCAATCTTAGCTGGGGGGCGGTGATTTCACACTTGGTGGCAAGGGATTCAATCTTAGCTGGGGGGGGGTGATTTCACACTTGATGGCAAGAGATTCAATCTTAGCTGGGGGCGGTTATTTCCCACTTGGTGGCAAGGGATTCAATCGTAGCTGGGGGCAGTGATTTCACACTTGGTGGCAAGGGATTCAATCTTAGCTGGGGGCGGTGATTTCACACTTGATGGCAAGAGATTCATTCATAGCTGGGGGGCGGTGATTTCACACTTGGTGGCAAGGGATATGAGTTTGCCGTTGCTCGTAAGTGAGTTTTAAACAGAATTTTGATTTTGTACATTTTGTAACAAAAATATAAATAATTGTGTTTATTGTCAGTTATTAATATTGCTAGTTTTTAGATGAGGTTGTCTTTCTACTTTTATTTATTGAGTGCTACAAGACTATTAAGAGCTGTGATATTAGTTTCAGGACTGCTGATAGGGCTAATAGGAGCAGTTCTCTGCCTGTTCCTATTGGGAGTTGTCGTGGCATATATCTGGTGGAGAAGGTGTAAACTGCGGCAACCGTCTCCAGAGGCACACAACACCAACGGTAATGGCTACTATCGCGACTGGGAGAGACCAAGGACAGAGGGTCATGAGATGGACTACTACTGCCCCAGTGGGGCCACGCTCGACGCTAACCTTTCATCGAATGACACACACCTTGATACAAAGGTCGGTATCTCTGAATGTGAACCTTTATTTAGGCTACTTACATTTTTAGTGGGTAATGTACGACTCCATCAATATTCTAAAAACTGAAAAATGACATCTGGACACGGAAATCGAACCCGGGACCTTTGGCTTAGTACACCAATACTCTTACCACAGAGCTATCCAGGAATCGTCCCGTGCCCAGAGTAATTCTTCACTCATATTTTAAGGCAGAGTCTATGATGGATGTGCGGAAATCCTTTTCAGAATATGGTATCTTGATTGAGTAATCCTCACCAAAAGTATAAATAATAGCTTTAGCTATTTGTTTTTATCAATATTGCTAAACCTTTCTCTTTTTATTTCTTATTATATTTTGGTTTAAGTTAGGAGGGATAGCCAGCACACTTACCTTGGTGATACTGGAGTAGAAATTGTTTAGATAGAACACTAAAAAACACACAAACACATTGTTAAGGAAAAGCTTTCACTGTCACAGACATATTCATCAGGTCAGGAGAGTATATATATATTTTGGTCAACTACACTATTTTATCAATCCAAATTCCCACTTTACCTTCATGGATGAAATAATGGACATTTCAAGATATAATATAACAAAGAAATAGTAAATAAATGTTAAATCATGCATTCAGTTAGGTTTCAAATTACTGGTCTGGGGTTTGGTTGTTGAGTTTATACTTTAATTACAATGATTCTGGACCACCAACAAACAAAAATTGCATTTGAAACTTTTTTTTTGACAAAAATACTATATTGTGGTTATTTAAATTATTTCAAGCACTAAAATTGCTTTGAAAATGTTTTATTACACAATTGTTTGTAATATTTAGTTTCACTCTGAAAATCAAATTACTATCACAACACTCAATTCAATTTCTTCAGATTTTTTTCCAAATAAATATTAGTTTGTAATGCCCAAAACAGCTCAGAAAGGCTATAATTGAACATAAATCGAGCGGTTTAGCTATCAATATTTTTATTGGCGAAACCCGCCTGGTGGTGTAGTTGTCTAACGTGCTAGTCGTGTTGAGCTGCTCGATTGCTGAGGACAGGGAGACCGACGTTTGAATCTCGGTCGGGTGAACTGGGGGTGATTTTTCCCTAAATGGTTTTCCACTCTCCTTCCACGCAAATGCGAGTTCACTTCCTCTAATTCAACCTTCCCAATTCCTAATCCATTAGAGCAATTAGTACATAAAGCGTATAACTCGAACGGGTAGTAAATATTATTATTATTTATTGCCGAAGTTTCAAACCCAGAATTTGTTTCGAAACGAAGTCGGAAGTTTCAAAGTTTTGCACCCCCCTAGCATTTAATTGTATTCCACCACTCTTGTTGAAGTTTATTAATGTTGTTATTATTATTATTGCACGCTACCAGGGAGGGTACCCCAACGGACATGCCAACGGACTAAACTACCCTCTGTTGAGTAACGGGAAAGTGGGTGCTCTGCCTCAGGTGGTCAGAGACAAGACTAATGTACACATCACTGAAAATCCACAGGTAAGTGTTTTCACTTAAAACAATTATTATAAAATTACCAGGGATCTTTGTGTGAGAACCACGTTTTCAATTCGAGACGAAAAAAAACCAAGAAAAGAAAAAGTCTTTTTCATTTTTCTTAAAAAAACATTCGCGTCTCTTCACTTTTTCCTTTCACAACAACAACGTCAACAAACAAAACCAACTCTCTTCTTTTTACATCTCTCCCTTTCCCCACTGATGGAGTCGATTTCTTTCCTCCTTGTATGAAGCGGCCATTATTCTTATGTGTTTCCTTCGACGCAATGCAATGTCCTTTGAAAATAATAAGTTTTAAATAATAATTACTTAAGGATAAATTATATTATATTTGGAAGAAGGTACAGGAAAGGTGGATAGAAACATATAAAAGGGGGACAAACATAATATGGCCTTTACAATAAAAAGAAGAACACAGTTCACATTTTACACTGCTGCCAATGGACAAAGCGGTAATGGATGTCTCTTAAAGAAAATTGATCGTCACCGCCCAATCCACCGACCTAGGTTTCATTCTATCGGAACTCATCAGGGAGGAAGTGTGAAACGCGCAACGCAACTTCCTAAAAGAGAAAACCAAAAAACACAAAAGAGGGGAAAAAAAAAGGAAAATGGTAAAGAATAATAGAAAACATAGATAGGAACAAATAAAAGGTATAACAAAAAGGACAAACACAGGAAAAGGACATGGATGCTGTAGGTCCTCCATTTCATCTCACAATCACCCTACCATTACACATTAGCGTAAGTGCGTATAACCCGAACGGGTAGTAAGACGCAGGTGCTAATAATAATAATAGTTTAAATTTAAATGTATACCATTTATAATTTAATTTTATAATGCAGCAGCTTATAATGTCAGAGTTTGGTATTGAAAAACTATATAACCAAACTATTTCTTAATGTGGGCTGTTTTTTTGGGGAGAAGGGGCTGCCTATTTACAGGTCTGTACGGTATTTATTGGAAAATAATCCGTTTGATTTGTAAATTTACTAAGAGCAGTTATTTTCTTTTCCGTTTTATTTCAACTTTTATCAGAATATTTTAGATTCATTTTAAACTTTCAAGACGAGATCGAGGTATTTTTATTTTCTTGCCTGATTGAGATATTTTTGAGTCTTGCAAACCCATAAAAATTAGGGAACGTTATTGGACGGTGTGACATGAGAGCGGAGCGAATACCCACGGTTTATTGGACATTTCACATGATTAGCTGCTTACCTACTTTTAGTGAAATGTTTACGCTACTGGGCTTTCACACTTTAGTCTAAAACCAAGAGCTGAACTGAAATGTGGTCACGTGACGAGTCTTAAGAAATCTGCGCAAACTATATAGGTCTTTCTGCCCATGTTGAAAAAATCTTAGCTTTGTCCCCGCATCTCAATAAAAATCGTCTTGGATGAACCAATAAAATTTCAAAACCAACCAATTTGATCATGTCCCAATACAACTGACGCCATAGGTCATGTGGCCACCGAAGTAGGTAATAAGATGTTAAAACTAGTAGCTAAGCCTTGGCAGGTCAAGAAATTGCTTCATTACTACTTATTTCTTTAAGAAAGTACGGGAAAGAGGTATGTGGGTGATTAAAAGGAGGACTCAATATGGATTTTACAATAAAAATAATACAATTCACACTTTACACTGTTGCCATTGGACGAAGAAGGAATGGCTACCAAATGAAGAAAATATATTGTTACCGTCCAATCCCCCGACCTAGGTTTCATTCTATCGGAACTCATCAGGGAGGAGTGTGAAACGCGCAAAGAAACTTCCTAAAAGAGGAAACAAAAAAAAACTACCTTTCTTGTACCTTTTCCACATGACAAAACACACCTCGAAATATGAAAGAGGTTTTCTGTAAAAGTGATAGGTGACCACATTTACTCTTTGTCCATTTACAGCGGTGTAAAGTGTGGACTGTATTTCTTACCAATGTTAAAAGTGACATTATGTCTGTGTGATTTACTCACCGTTGAAGTGTGATTCACACTTTTGCCGAAAATAGAGGACAGATTCTGTTGAGTGGCACCCGCCTCGGTGGCGTAGTTGGCTGACGCGCTTGTCGTGTTGAGCTCGACTGTCGAAGACGGGGAGATCGAGGTTTGAATCTCGGTCGGGTGAACTGGGGGGGGTTTTTCCTAAATGGTTTTCCACTCTCCCTCCACGCAAATGCGGGTTCACTTCCATTAATTCAACCTTCCCAATTCCTAATCCACTAGAGTAATTAGTACCTAAAGCGTATAACCCGAACGAGTAGTAAGACGCGGTGCTAAATATTATTATTATTGTTGTTGAGTGGCACAGAAATTATACTTCGCGCCACAAACTAGAAACAGATGACGATTTCTGACATATTTTCTAGTGTATAGTCAAACCGTGATGAATGTTTCCATATTATTGCAAAACAACACACACTCTTCCCATTTAACACATCATTTGAAATCATATCACAACAGTGGGAGAAGCTGTCTGCTAGTATCTCACTTTGTAGGCTGGTTTTGAAATACGGTGGAATCTCCTAAGCTATTGTTGCGCAGACAAAGGAAAGCCAGAGTTATTAAAGCTGTGCCGAGCAGACGATAACTACGAGGCCTAAATCATGTGATTTGGCTTAGAGCTCATCACATGATTACTTTTCTGCTCGTGTGAATTAGTGGTTCTCATAGCTGAATTGAAGTTCATATATATTTGTTTAATGGTTTTGTGATCGAAAAAATATTATATTGTGCTTATTTATTTTTATAACTTTATGCACCAAAAACACCCGTGGAATGTATCATTGCACAATTTTTTTTTGTAATATTGTAACAGTCGACTTAAACTGTTAAATCAAGTTAATATCACTCCATTCAATACAATTACTCAACAAATCTTTAATATATCCATTAATTATCAACAACTCAGGATGCCAATAGCTGTACATAAATGAAATATCTAAACTGTCAATATTTTTATTGGCGAAGTTTCATAATTGTTGCCAAATGTAAGTTTGGAAGCTTCTGTTCGATGTGTGTTATACAGTCTCGCCAATACACTCTTGGTTGTCTCTGTCTTAGTACCAGCAAAGCAGCAAACTTACATCGAGATCTTCTGAAGATTGTAGTCACTCACAACCATTGTTACCACCATCACTCAACGGCAGGTAAATAATGGATCAAACGGCATCATTGCCATACTCACAAGTTTTTGTTTTAGGTTACCACACTTTATTACTTAACCTAACCCAACTTAACCCAACCTAACCTAACTTAATACTCAAGTTAAAGGAGAAGAATGGAAGTAATTAAAGGAGGATTAGGAAGGTGGAAGGGTACAGGAAGATGGAGGCATTTTACCAAACTGACCCGGCCACAGGCTGGAAACAGTTGATGATTATGATGATGACTTTACTAATGGTTCGGGTTATATGCATATGAGCTGCCTTATTTCTTCGATTCTAAGATGCCATTGAATGTAAGACGCACCTTAGTTTTTCAGTTACAATAAATAAAAATAAAACTCTAAAACATCCTTTCATCTAATAAATATTTTTATTACAGAATTTACTATACTAACGACAATACTCTGTTAATTATCATTGGGTCCTGAATCAATATCAGTCTGATTATTCTGAGCCGACTTTGTTTTATCTTCACTATCCCATAATATATCGTCTTCTGAGCCATCAAGAGCGTCGAGAACTGTAATTCCAAGACATACTCTGTTTCTAGAGACGTTTGAATAGAGAAAAAAGTGCATCTTGCAATCAAAGGAATACAGTAACTATGTTAATGTATTAGAGAAGAGGAAGGTTGAATTTACAGGAAGTGTACCCACATTTGTTTGGTGGGGGAGTGAAAAACTATTTTGGTAAACCCACCCTTATATCTTTTTCTTCTTACTTTTTAGTTAAATTGCGTGAACATTTTTAAAATTAACAGACTTCTGTGCTGGCGGCCGGGGTTCAATCCTCGGTACCGGCACAGATTTATATGATTACCAAACCCTTCCTTCACTTCTGACAAGACATCTTGTGAATGTGGGGAATGCCAGGCCTCCACCGATCACCCTACCATTACACATTAGCGTAAGTGCGTATAACCCGAACGGGTAGTAAGACGCGGTGCTAATAATAATAATAATTTAAAATTAAATTTTATTGTGTATTTTGGATGCACTTTAATAAGAATCTGTTTAAAACCGGTCAGCAAACTAATTGCCATCTGCTACGGTGGCCGCATGGTTCAAGGTGACACACTCATGTTAGACTTGACTGCTGATGATGGAGGGTTCCTATCTCGGTTGGGTGTACAGTGGATGGTTGCTAAATGTTTTTTCCACTTTCTCTTCATGTAAATGCAGATACAATTCCTCCAAGTTCAACGTTCCTCAACCCCAACTCATTAGTGTAATTAGTACGTATCGGTTCAACCTGTACAAATAGCAGAATGCGGTGTTAAAAAAAATTAAGGAAAAAACTAATTCCACTTTATATGATAAATAATGTTTCTAGTTTGTTTGCGGTGATGCTTTAGATTTTTTATTGGAGTCTTTGAATTGTTTCACAAAAGTCTGTCCATTTTCTTGGATACTCTACAATGATCGAGGGAGGGGAAACATTTTATTTAGAAATGTGTGAGGGGGAATTTTTCACTGCTTTGAAATAATATCTTATGATTGAATCAAAATAACAATTTAATTTTAATCAAAAAAATTATTAGGATAATCTTCTTAGTTATCCGGCTCTATTTTATTTGAAAACATTTTAAACTTTAATAAAGGCTTCTTAATTATATTTTATTTAAAAAGCTTAAATATGCACAAACCCGCCTCGGTGGCGTAGTTGGCTAACGCGCTTGCCGTGTTGAGCTCGACTGCTGAGGACGGGGAGATCGAGGTTCGAATCTCAGGTCGGGTGAGTTGGGGGTGGTTTTTCCTAAGTGGTTTTCCACTCTCCCTCGACGCAAATTTGGGTTCACTTCCTCTGATTAAAAAAAACCTTCCCCATTCCTAATCCATTAGAGTAATTAGTACTTAAAGCGGATAACCCGAACGGGTAGTAAGGCGCGGTGCTAAATACTATATTGAATATGCACAAAATATAATATGTATTTAAATAACTATGATGGAGTTGTAAAGAAATATAGCACAAATAAAAGAAGAATGTAACATATAGTTATAATATATAAATGTTGCAGGGAGTTGAGGAAGAGGCAATGAAAGCAATGAAATGTTGAATTCTGTGCAAATATGTGATGTTTTTACTTTTAGCCCATTTGTGCTATATTTCTCTAAAATTCTCTTATATTTATTTAAAACACCTCGTCAGTAAATGTGAGTGTGTCTTTTAAAACCAAGCTGGTGTTGTTTGTCCAGTTCCAGGAGCGAGGGCGAGGTCACGACGAGTCTCGAGGAACGGAACCGCGAGGTCGCGCTCAAGTCGGAAGAAGATCTAAACGCGACGCACGACACATCTCTCGGCTCCGCGTAGCGCGCTCTGTGTCGCTAAGACCGCACACTCGGTTTGGCTGGTAATACCCCCCCACCCCCACCCCCCAATTCTGTTCAAAGTACAAAATAGTTAATAGGTCAGTGCCTATATTAACACATAGGTACACTACTCATTTTATAATATTATTATATAACAGTTACTTATATTAAGTGTTGACTTTTTTAATTACCTACATTGTCGTGTAACCGTATATTTTAAATAGTTTTTTTTTTAATTCTATGTACTCGTTTATTTATATACGTGTACAGTTTGGTAACACTGTAAATAGCAGCATAAAGGGTTTTATCAGTACAGTCGTAAAGACTTCAGATAAAGCCCTCACTCTCTGGTCTATCAAACTGGACACCACAATACTACATGTTCCATTATAAAGACTGCACAACTAAACATATTGTTTATGTTATATAAAACGCTTAATATCAAGTATCTACTCTCTTTTTTTAAATATATGTAAACTATGATTAATTCCTTGGGCTCACTGTGCTGGATCAAGAAGCTTCAACTGTATTATATTTATTTAGTATTATCAGCCAAATACGCCAAGTGAGTGAAATTGTAGACTTTCGTTGGATTGTTTGTGTGAAAATGATGTGAAACGTGTGAGTCTGAGAGTCAAGAAATATTTGTTCATCACGAAAACTGTTTTATTTATATCTTTTCTCTTTTTTTAACTGTTGTTGATAAATATGTTTGACGGCTACAGCGGGTCCTAGAATAGGTGAAAACATTCGTTTCAAGACAACTTTTGAACAGAAAATAATTTATTTCATTTTCTTCTAATATATTCTAATCTAATTATATTCACTAGTGTTAAAACATGAAAAGGGTAATATTTGTATTACTTATATTATCTTACTGTTATGCCATTGCCATAATAACTATGATTTACTTTTCTTCTAATCTTTGGTTTACAAGTTGATCCGAACACTAATGATCCGGCTTATTCTCGTACCACAAACTGTTGTGTGTATTTTTTGCGTTCCGAGTAGTGAACAAATATTTCTCAAGTTTAGATGTAATTAATTGTGCGTGCGCGTCCTAGCCGGCGAGAGTGTAACTAGGCGTAAGGTAACATTTTTAAATACAATCTCTTTAAACAATATTCGCTTCGTGTGCGCCAACTTAAACAAGTATTGGAACAGTCTTACCACAAATGCAAACGTAAGTTTTTTTTTTAAATCTCCAAACAAATCTCAAGAATAAACTTTTTACTTTTCGGATGGATGCGGGTATACCTCAATATATATAAATGTACAATTATATATATTTTTTTAGTAATTGAAGTTGTTGGTGTTATATCTGCTGACTGTATGTAACTGATGTAATTTTAAATGGCGCTAGGACTATGTGCATGAACCGTTTGCTGTGTAGATTTTTAGGTTGTGTTTGAAGGAAATGTACAAGAGTCATTATAATATTTTTTTCTGTTGCAGCATCTACTGTAAAAAAAACCCAGATATATATTAGGGGTGTGCGAAATTCACTTTTTAAATTTGAAGCAAACTTAAACCGAATATGTGAGTGAAATATGTTTAAGCTGGGATCGAAGCTCGTTTTTTTTTGTTTTTTTTTTTTGTTAGCATCATACAATTGTTTGTNTTTTATCTGTCAATATTTTTTATTGGCAAAGTAACTGTGGAAGCAGGAATTGTTTTAGAAGTGTAGTCGAAGCTGATATTCTTTTCGAAGCCAAAATTAAAGTTTTGAAGCTTTGCATACCCCTAGTATATAAATATATTGGTCATAATTAATTTCATGTGAAGAGATTCCCCCCCCCCTCCTCTTAAAAACCTTAATCTAACGAGCTAAAAAAAAAGTTACAAAAAAAATAGCATGTGTTGGTGTGTGTTGTCCTTGGTCACTTTCCATCTCTGGCTTGAGTTTGTCGTGTGAAGCGAGACTGGCCGGATCCACATGCCGTCTATCGTGTCTCTGGTGGGAGGAGGAGAAGTCAAGAAAGTAGACGAGTTGAGATTCATTTGCAAATTGTGGAGGCTTTTAGTTTTCTTGTAAGTGGGCTAATGAGGTTACAAGTTTCAAACATTGCTAAGCGAAACAAATGGTCTCGAGTTGTTTTCATAGATTTATAAACTCCACTTGTTCCTAACTACAAACTTAAACAATATTTGAGCACGAAAATCGATTAGAGGTAATTGCCAATTGTATGTAGATTCATTCACTTGTAAATTCCGAAAACTATAAATCGACCATCTCTTCCGTATTGGATTAAAAAAAAAACCAAATCTTTGCCCTATATAGTGGTAAAATTTGTTTTTTATGTCGATAATACTAGATGATTTCTTATCACCTCATCAAAGACATTTTTAAAATAACTTAGCTTTACTCCCCCTTCCCTCCACCCACATATTCAGTGAGCCCTTGGGTAAAGGTTATTAAGGGAAGGCCACATCTATACCTTGATTTTGGTCGGAAGTCCATTCTGGAAGGCCTTTAAGAGTTGGGTTGAATCCGATCTTTTATGAATCTCAATCTCCAATTTACCTTCGGATCTGAATCTTGGAAAAAATGATGAACCTAATAGGAAATATAAATTTAATAGAAGTATAGAAAATACAAACGATTATTAAATGTTAACGCACTTGTTTAAGTGTTAAATTATTGGTCTGGGGCCAGGACCAAATTACCACCATAAAGTTGGTTTCCGGTATGAAACAAGGCAGAACAGAACAGGGTTTCCCCACTAAAATAATACCACTATAAAGTTGGTTTCAGGTACGAAGCAAGGCAGAACAGAACAGGGTTTCCCCACTAAAATAATACCACTATAAAGTTGGTTTCCGGTACGAAGCAAGGCAGAACAAAACAGGGTTTCCCACTAAAATAATACCACTATAAAGTTGGTTTCAGGTACGAAGCAAGGCAGAACA
>CABEEJ010003849.1:41583-69564 GCA_901482245.1 Timema douglasi
CCCCCCCCAATCTTAAAATGTTTGATTGGTGAACGGGAAGTGATGAATATTTTGGTTTGATTCACGTTTACAAGGCCCATCACTGCGCTATATATCTTGCGCTAATAGTTGTTGAATTATTATTAACTTAGCTTATTTTTATTGCAAACTTTTAATCGTAGCAACAAAATTAGTTTTCCTTTATTAATTTGAGGCACAAGGATCAAGTCCTGGGTTTGATTCCCATTACCAGGTGTCATTTTTTTTTTCAAATTTACGAATATTTAAGTTTAATTCGGGAGACTCAGGGTGGACAAGAAAACCGCTGCCTACTTTCATAGGTTTTATAACACTAGTACTAATTCAAAGTATTTATTTAGATTGTCTTTTGTATAATTGAACCGTTGAGTAATATATTGTGCCTCTTAATTATACACTAGCCTAATGAACTCATCCCAGAGGTTTTTTAAAAAGGAAATTCCGAACTGATATATTGCAACAGCAGATCCTGAATTAGGACTTTCGACCGAGTGAAGGAGCAGGACATCGAGCTCTCAAGTAAGTACAAAAAGAAGCTTAGCAAAATAATATTTGTATTGCAATGTATTATTTTAAAACAATAACTTGATGTATTTTATACCATAAAATAACATATTTTTAACTCTTATTAATCTTTTATACCATTTTGTAAAAAAATATATATATATAATTGCTAAATATTGATGCTTTATTGTTATTGTGAGTTTTAAAAAAACAGTCAGGTTATCGTTGAAACGATTGTAGTTATTAAAACGTATTCATGTTACGTTGAATGTTAGCTTGATGTGGAAACGGTATTTTGCGTGTAGGCCTAGTTTTATGTGAGAATGGTCCGTTTTGTACCCCAATGGAATTTGTTCTTGTGTTTGGTGTTGAGAATGATTTGATAAGATATTTTTTTGTTTGTTTCGATAAACTTTTTGCTATTGTGACGTAAATGATGATTCTAAATCACAAAACCTACCAACTTTGCACGTGTTGATTTAAAAAAAAATTAAGATTCAACC
The DNA here is from genome assembly GCA_901482245.1 of Timema douglasi. Classification (NCBI taxonomy): domain Eukaryota; kingdom Metazoa; phylum Arthropoda; class Insecta; order Phasmatodea; family Timematidae; genus Timema; species Timema douglasi. Next base: position 42,609 of record CABEEJ010003849.1, read on the forward strand.
TTTAATTTCACTCCATTTCCAACTTAGTTGACCGATGGATGGATTCTGGTTTAATTTTTATCTCAAAATAATAAAAAATGATCAACATCAGTGACTGATTGGTGTTTACGGTGTAGGTCTTGCAATAGTCTGTACTGGTCGATGACGAGATCGGGGTTCGAATCTTGGTCGGGTCTACTGAGGTTCTTTTTTTCCCAAAATAGTTTTTCACTCTCCCTCCATGAAAATGCGAGTATAATTCCTCTAAACTCTACCTTTCTTTTTTCTAACTCATTAGGTTATACACATATGTGTATAACCTAAACAGGTTGTAAGACGCGGTGCTGAATAATAAACAGACAATACTGGTGTAATAAACTTACACATGTGATTAGAGAAAAAATATAGTTTGGTTGGGCACACTGTTCAAGAATTCATATATATATATATATAAAATTTTTAATAGGAAATGTTTTTGGCAATAAGAATTTGTGTCATCTTTACGCATAATAGCAATAGTAACAGTTGAAATCAACAGATTTAAGTCGAGCTGCCTTTTCAATCTGGCAAATACTTTTAATAACTGGCTTACTAACCGGCCAAACACTCGTTACATCAGAAATTCTTGTAAAAAAAAAAAAAGTTGTCCTACTATCAGGAGGTTAATGATTAGACAAATTATTTTCAGGTTTATCTTCAAAGTAATTACAGTATTTACAGCAATTATTTTGCAAAGCTTTTATCAACATTTTAATGGTGTAATCGATAAAATTACTCAGGTAATGTTACTCTTAATCTATAAAATATTAGTCGCTAGTTTTTATTCACGCGAAGGAATAAAACTCTATATTAATAAAGAAAAAATTAAATATGGCACACTAAAGTTTTTCAGATTAATACATTTTTTATTTGCATTTTTTTAAAAGTAATACAACTATTCAAGGATAAACATTTTAAGAAATAAACTTAGTTTGTGTACTGTTGCAATAAACTCTAGTACCTGAGTAGACGCGACATCTCTTGACATCGATCCAGTGGCCCCGCGTCTAAAACAAATTAATCTGTGTTTTTTTTAACAACCTGTTTTATGAAGCAATTTTTTTTTATAACTTTGATAACTCATATAACATCCATGTCTAGCCTTGACATTTGACGGGGAACCCACCTGTCAAATAGCGACATACTAGCAAGGGGCATAATGCCACGGCCTAAATAAGTTTCACTCTTAACCTTGACTTGTATAGAGTTTAGTGTGTACCAACTACGGACACCTAGAACCAAAATGCTCAAAACACAAGTATGCGTGCAAATTAGTTTTTTAGTCTAATAAGACCTTAGTTTGAATTATAACAACTATAAATAACAAAAAAAAGGTCATTTGAATACAAATATCTAGAGCTAGTATTTAAAATACTTAAACGAGATGAAATATATTGTTCATGTCGGGGGAAATAAAAGTGATATAGTTTATTTGTTTTGAACAGTTTAAATACTTTTTAAAACTTTATATATGTTGGTTTTGTTTTTTAAACCACTTTTTTTTGTACAAAATACAATTTTGACACTTTGATAAAGATAGTTTTGTAACATTAGAAAATAGTCTCTTAACATTTTAGCAACAAAGCAGTTTTAATGTTTATTCCATATTATTTAATGAAATTATAAAAAATTAAAGTTCTTAATTGTAATACAACATTTTAGATATCCGAATAATACCCAGATTATTTAATAGTGTTCATTTAGATTGTGCATGTTTTATAAATGTTATTTACCAACAACACGTGGAAGTTCCTTTGCATCACACACATGTGACTTTTTTTATCTCCGGGTTTATCAATGCTATGTCTAGAGCAAGCTCCTATGGCAAATAGCTGCTTGTTGTCTAGAGCAAGCTCCTGTGGCAAATAGCTGCTGTTGTCTAGAGCAAGCTCCTGTGGCAAATAGCTGCTTGTTGTCTAGAGCAAGCTCCTGTGGCAAATAGCTGCTTGTTGTCTAGAGCAAGCTCCTGTGGCAAATAGCTGCTGTTGTCTAGAGCAAGCTCCTGTGGCAAATAGCTGCTTGTTGTCTAGAGCAAGCTCCTGTGGCAAATAGCTGCTTGTTGTCTAGAGCAAGCTCCTGTGGCAAATAGCTGCTTGTTGTCTAGAGCAAGCTCCTGTGGCAAATAGCTGCTTGTTGTCTAGAGCAAGCTCCTGTGACAAATAGCTGCTTGTTGTCTAGAGCAAGTTCCTGTGGCAAATAGCTGCTTGTTGTCTAGAGCAAGCTCCTGTGACAAATAGCTGCTTGTTGTCTAGAGCAAGCTCCTGTGACAAATAGCTGCTTGTTGTCTAGAGCAAGCTCCTGTGACAAATAGCTGCTTGTTGTCTAGAGCAAGCTCCTGTGGCAAATAGCTGCTTGTTGTCTAGAGCAAGCTCCTGTGACAAATAGCTGCTTGTTGTCTAGAGCAAGCTCCTGTGACAAATAGCTGCTTGTTGTCTAGAGCAAGCTCCTGTGACAAATAGCTGCTTGTTGTCTAGAGCAAGCTCCTGTGGCAAATAGCTGCTTGTTGTCTAGAGCAAGCTCCTGTGACAAATAGCTGCTTGTTGTCTAGAGCAAGCTCCTGTGACAAATAGCTGCTTGTTGTCTAGAGCAAGCTCCTGTGACAAATAGCTGCTTGTTGTCTAGAGCAAGCTCCTGTGGCAAATAGCTGCTTGTTGTCTAGAGCAAGCTCCTGTGACAAATAGCTGCTTGTTGTCTAGAGCAAGCTCCTGTGACAAATAGCTGCTTGTTGTCTAGAGCAAGCTCCTGTGACAAATAGCTGCTTGTTGTCTAGAGCAAGCTCCTGTGGCAAATAGCTGCTTGTTGTCTAGAGCAAGCTCCTGTGACAAATAGCTGCTTGTTGTCTAGAGCAAGCTCCTGTGACAAATAGCTGCTTGTTGTCTAGAGCAAGCTCCTGTGACAAATAGCTGCTTGTTGTCTAGAGCAAGTTCCTGTGGCAAATAGCTGCTTGTTGTCTAGAGCAAGCTCCTCTGACAAATAGCTGCTTGTTGTCTAGAGCAAGCTCCTGTGACAAATAGCTGCTTGTTGTAAAATAAAGAGGACTACATCAAAACCAATGAAGTGAGTAAGTTGTCTTGAAGCATGTATTACTTCTCTATAAAGTACCTTAGTGTGAATGTTTATTAGAAGTCTCCACCAAAATATAATCAAAGTAGTTTATAGTGTACAAAGCGAAAGTGTAATAACTTGAAAGCTCCGACAATACGGTGCTAACCCCAAAACAACAAACAACAATGTACCGACTTTTTGTATCATCCAATAACACATGCTCAACAGTTTTTATCATTCAAATAAATAAAATAAAAAAAGACAAAAAAAATTAAACTGTAGTTTTAGCTTTTAGCCTGAATGTTGTGTTTTGTGTATTATTTTATTTGTCTTACGAGACCAATCACGTTGAGTGATCTCAGTTACCAAGCATTGATTCCTTGTGTGTGTGTGTGTGTGTGTGTGTGTGTGTGCGTGCGCGCGCTTGAGAGTAGCCTTGTGCGATGTACATAGAACATTGTAATGACTGTTAATAATATTTTTATGATAATAATAGGATAGATGCTATGTCTACTTTTCATTGTGTTCACTTTCTTGTAAGTTGAGCTATTACGACAGTTGACGGAGGTATTTTGTACAGAAAAAAAAAACCACCTTGATTTTACTAAATGAATATTTTTAATTGTGTTGTTTGGTGATGTAAATATGACAGTAATAATGTTGGATGTTACTTTATAAAAAATAACTCTGTTCATTTTGATGTCAGATTAACATAAGAAGGAAGTTCGAGGTGAAACTGTAAAGATTAATAATTTATTTTTAAGTAATAGTGGTAACACTTGAGCATGTTGGTTCCCCCGGTATTTAATATCTCACTGTATCTCCCATTGTTCGTAGTGGCTTACCACCTAGAAGATATATATATATTTTTGTGGATTAAACTGATTTTATCATAACATTGTTAATCCTTATAAACTACATTTGATAATAACTGTTAAAAAAAAAAGTGTGTATTGCCTGTATATTGTATCGAGGAATTTTAGGGTTGTATTACAGGGTTGCCAGATTAAACTCATCGATAGATCAGTGACGTGGGGATATGTACAGTGAAATCTCTCAATAACGGACACCTTACAGGATCGAAAACATTGTCCGCTGTTAACAGGTGTTCGTTATTTGGAAAAAATAGCTGTATATATATTGCATTATACATAAAACACGCAAACAAAATGAGATGTGAACAGTAAGCCTTGTGTACTGAAGGTCTATATGTGTGCAAAAGCACAGACTATACTGCTGGAACAACCCCTGCGGAAGGGGTGGGGGTTGCGACCTTGCGGTACCATAGTTCCACGGACGACAGGACTGCTTACACTTCACACAAGACAATGGTATTACCGACATTGTATGGTACCTGGACTGGCGTTTGAGATTTGTATACATAAATATGTGTCGCTAGCAGTCTCTGTGTGACGGTTATTGGGAAGTTGTTTTACCGCAAGCGCCAATGTTAGTTTGCCGAGGAAATTTAAACTGTCCGTTATTATTTCAGAGGTGTCCGTTAAAGGGAGGTTTCACTGTAGTGTGAAATATTCTAATCTAGTAGACCAGGTTTCAATCCTTGGTAAATAAGACTCATTTAAAGGGTTTGACTTCCTTACAAGGTATGATTTGTCGGTAAGTTGATGCTGTTCAATTGAAATAACCGTTGTGTTGTTGTGAATTGCTAAGCTTCAAAGGCCATTACAACTATGCCAAACAAAGTATTAATGAGCAAATTCAAATAAAAATTTCAAAGGTAAATCAACTCTTAACATAAACAAAACTAATTTTTTCTTTCCTTAAAAAATATGTATGTTTTATGTAGGGCATCATCTAGGCCTACTCGTCTATTTAGCTTTTGTGTCGTCGGCCATTTATGAATACCTATTGGTCTTTTCTCATCTATATCATGTATTTAGTCAAATTCGGTTTCAAAACTCGCCCCGGAATAATTTTCAGTGAGAGTAAACGTAAAACTGTCGTCAATACATAAACTAGATAACATTACATTAATTTCCTGTATATTAATCAGAGATTATAGGAAACATTTTCTCTTTCCAAGTATGCAAAACTTATTCTGTGAAATCTGGCAACCCTGTTGACGGCATAAAACTTGGTGTGACTCACAACACGACCAGTTCTTCTTACTGTTCAATTCTTCTCCATGCTTTGAATAACTATCGAGATTACCCTCCGGAAACTGCTCGGACTTCATTGAAACGGATTTATGTTTGATCACATGAAAAAAAAAAGTCTGATTGGTCACGGTTTGTTTCATTTACTTTGAGGGTGAGTGAGGAAACTAAAACTAAATGCGCCAGTGTGTACGTAGGAGTAAGATGGAATCCTACGGGAACTTAACTCTTTGGTTCCCCCTTCCCCAAGTCAAAAGTTTAACACACAAATTTTTTTTTCGATAATTTCTGTTGTACACACTGGCTTTTTTATTTGTTTCTTTCAAGTTGGCAACGCAAGCTATCGAAGCGTAGACCTTTAAATCACTCGCACTCTTGCCAACTCTCGCACCTCTTGTTTCTTTCAGTGTGTTAACCACCTATCCGGTCTGTCCATGTCTAGATGAAGTAGAATAACCAAGGAAATGCACCAGCATTCATCCATTGCAATGCGAAGAGTTGTCTCGTTGAATTTTGAAAGATCTGCTTTGGTGGCAGCACAGTCTAAGGCGTCGATATAATAAACTAGGCTTGAATCTTGATCGTGCGTGAAGGTGATTTTCCCCAAAATTGTTTTTCACTCTACCTCAACACAAATGCAGGTACACTTTCTATAAAATTAACCTTACTCATCCTTAACCCACACAGGTAGCGAGACGCGGTGACTAAAAAGAACGTGTCTACCAACTGGTATTTTGGACATTGGCCCTTACTCACCCGACATATTCAATATTCAATAAATCGTACTAAATGAATAAATTTAGAGCCTCGGAAATGATTTGTGTTATTTTAAACTGTGTAACCTGGTCGACCACCCACTTCTTGAGGTGCTGTTTCAAATCCAGGTCGCATCAGAAATGAAATAACAATTGATGATCCAGATTTTAACTCTAAATCGTTCAATATTCACTCCCAGCCATGAACAGTTTCTCAGGGTAAAATTGAGACGCATAATTTTGTTTAAAATTGTACATAGTAACGTAGTAAAAAAACAACAAAAAAAACAAAACAATTTTTACCAATTTAATCTGTGGTGGATAATTATTTGACGATTTGTCTTCAAGTGCATTTGCAACTATAATATCCTGTCCTTTTCAAACTCTGTGGATCTAATCTGTTTACATATATTATGTTGAATGTCGTACATCCGTCTTCATTAGCTTCATTCTGATCTTTTCTCTTTTTTTTTATTTCTTGTTTCTCCCAATATTTGTATTCCTTAGTGTTCTAGATCTTCTAAAGATTGCGAGCTCTTGTGACAAAGAGAAAGGAAAACAAAACAAAATTAATATATATAAAGCTTCTATAATGATGTATTGAGTAAAAAGGAGTATTATTACAAAAAAAACAAAATAAGCTTATTTTTGTACAAAACCTCTCGTAAGTATAAATATAGAAGATGGATGTGATGTCTTGTATTAAGGGTGTGTCATGCCAACTTTGTGTGATCCTGGCGCGTGGCGCATGTTTAGGAATACCGCGCAGCTCTCGTGCCAGGGTTTTAATGGAATCATATTTATTTGATGATATTAAAATTATATTCCAAAGTACACATTACTTGAGTGTTCTGGTCTTTGATTATTTATATGCCTTCCTTGATTACTCAACCAAACAGGACTTTCCACATGGTCTAAGGTGTTACTCTCGTAGGAGACGGGGAGATCGAGGTTTGATTCCGGTCTGGTGTACTGACGGTTGTTTGTCTTAAATAATTTACCCTCTCCGTAACACATAATACATAGGTGTACAACCCAAACAGATATTGCTAGACATGTTTATCAAGAATTTATAATTTTATTTTTTAGCACCGCGTCTTACTACCCGTTCGGGTTATACGCTTTAAGTACTAATTACTCTAATGGATTAGGAATTTGGAAGTTTGAGTTAGAGGAAGTGAACCCGCATTTGCGTGGAGGGAGAGTGGAAAACCATTTAGGAAAAACCACCCCCAGTTCACCCGACCGAGATTCGAACCTCGATCTCCCCATCCTCAGCATTCGAGCTCAACACGACAAGCGCGTTAGCCAACTAAGCCACCGAGGCGGGTTTTATCAAGAAAGAAAGAAAAAGCTTAAATTTGTATTATTTGTGTGAAAACAGTAGAATTTGTTTGATTGAAAATGCGAATTTTGTGTGTCCCAACTAATCAGTAATCACCCTTGGTTTGGGAAGATAGTTATTTTTGATTAGCGATAACATTAAATTTATGTTTCAGTTGATGATGATGATGATAAACCTTAAATCAATTGTGATTCTCTTTGACCAATTCTATACTCTGATTTATCCATTAAACTTTTAGTTGAGATAGTTTTAATCACACATATTTTGTAAAATGGCGTATTTATGACATCTTTGATTGCTGTGGATTGGACTAGGTCAACTCAACTTAAAAATGACATAACATGTCGCAGAACAGTAGATTAGCTGATTGCAAGTGCTGATAAAAGAACTAGTGTTCTGATTACAAAGATAATTGCATTTCAAAGGTTAATTTGATAAAATCATTAACTCTCTTGTAACAAACTTTTCACAGTTTAAGTTAAATAAAAAAAAGGATTTTTTTTATACAAGAGGATACATTACTTTTCAAAAGAAACCCAAATTTAGTTTTAATTATATTATACCCGCTTCAATGGACTCGTGGTATCAGGTGCCTGTCTCGCAATAGATTAGACTAATTTACATTCTGAACTACTCTAGACGAAAAGTGCAATAAGAAATATTTGATGGTATATACAGTAGCCCCATGGCTTCTTTAGTGCTGACTGACATCTCACAGTCAACATTTAGGTATATATCTAAATGTTGACCGTCAGAAGTGACAGCTGCTAAACACATGTTTTTGCAGATCACATGGTTCGGCGTAGGGATACATAATTTGGTCTTGTAACTTTTAAAAGCTTTTAGCAGTCAGCTGGGTACTGTCAGTCAGCACCAAAGAAGCCATGGGGCTACTGTACATTAGAGAGACAACATTGGTATAAAAATAGAATATATTTGTATTGTTTTCATTTAAAATTATATACATGGCAAGTTAGTATATTTCAACAAATACAATAATGCAAAAACTAAACTTTACCACAAATATAATGTACATTTAAATCATTCTAGATTAAAATTTATAAAACAAAGAACAAATATATCTAAATAATTAGTGTATGGGTAACTGAATCACCTTATATAAAACTTACTTACACCCAGGTTATTAAAGAATAGTAGAAACTCTTAGTTCAACGTATAGTATAGTTTTAATAAATGTAATACAAAACAAATTGTTAACACCAGTAAAAACTGACAACCACCACAAATCCTATTAGTTCATATCATCTAAGTTTAATCGCATAATATCAATTATTATGGCTATTGCCTTAAAGTTAAGGCTAATTATTTTGCTATCAGCATCATGGATAGGGCGCAGGTTATAACCAAACACCAGGTAACTTTATCAGTGGTAATTAATTCTCCTTGATGAAGAAAAGGAACATATTATATTCTTTAATCTCTTTATAGAAGCTAACGAAGACTTTAAGACATGCCCATAACCCACTCAACAAAATATTTAACTAGACAAGTGAATATTGTTACAATGGTCAATTAAGTGAAGTAAACACTATTTTTTTTGGGGGTCATTTAAAAATCATCTTAAAATATATTTGAAAAATAGTCCCGAGGTAATCCCTTTAATATAATGCATTAACAAATATCGTCCCATTTATACAATCAGGTACTGAGCATTGTAATATCACTCAACTATAGCAGGACTCTTGCATTAAGGACCTATTAGGAAAAACAAACTTTTTACACGCAAAATTGACAATATATTACTATATTATTAGTGTTTATGGCTGTGCAAAACTTCCCGACTCGGTTTTGAAACAAATACCAGCTTCGCCAATGAAAATATCGACAGCTGAAATTCTCAATTTATGACTTCTGAGCTGTCCTTTACATTACAAATCTGAAGAAACTGAATTTTATGTTGTAATAATAACTTGATTTATCAGATTAGAACAAAGTTTTACATCCATTTCACCAATTGTATAGGAAAACTTTTTTTTACAAGTAATTTTAGTGCATAAAGTTATATAAACACCACAATATAAAATTATTTCAATCATAAAACAATAAACAAAAAATATTCAAACTTTCGATTTTACTTCCAAAGTATTTCATTTAGGACTACTCAATTCAAGTTTTCTTTGTGGCGTGGACTTTCCATAGGCCCCCTAGTAGTTTTGTTTAGTAGGTGTTGATAAAAAACCTATCAAAAGTGAGTCAATAAGTTCCTTTGTAACTGAATCTAACTGTAATACATAATTAGTCAAACATTTTTATAAATCCTTTGAAGCACTAACGATAACGATCTCGAGCAAAGATTAATAACATTCAATGAAAGACACAGTAAATACAAAATAACAATTGTTTCACACACAAGTGTTGCAGAGATGACATTTAAACAATAACTTGTACTTTCCGAAAAGTAAACCCATAAACACACTGCAAAGTATTTATAGGACATAAACATTTATAAAGTGGTTTATAAATTGGAAGCATCCAGACTTAAAAAGTGGAGCCAAGCATAAATCTTTGCTACACACATATTTATAAATGTTAATACTTCTTCTGGCTATCTCATTTTTACAACTAACTATCCTTTTATTTAATTTTATTGTATTTTTTTAAGTTTACTTACAACAATTACTGTATCCAGTCTGTAGTCAATTTTTTTTTTAATTCAAGCCATATGTATTTTCTCCTATCAGCTTGCTAGGCCTGTCGTAACTTCATATGACTTTTAACTTAAAACTATGACAGGAACAACATCCAGTCCCTGGCTGTTAATTTATAAATGTGAAAAGGGTAAACCCACATTTCACCAATGATAATTTTTCGGCCATGCCGGGAACCGAACCCGGGACCTTAAGCTCAGTAGACAGACGCGCTACCGACTGAGCTAAGGTTTTCAAGACGCTTGTTTTAATAAAGAAATAATGTTTTACACTCGTATTACATGAAAGCTATTTCTTTGTTAACTTACCTTAAAAGTAGCTGCTAAAATCTCTATCAAAACTACTGTGTACCTCCAAAAAATTAGTAAAAAGCTTGATATACATAGAACAGCAGGTACATATTTTCATTGTATTGTATCTTTATCAGCTGGTGGAGTTGGGCGAGTTATGTTCCAATCGTTAGCTAGTTTTGGTTTTCCCTGGAAACGCCATGTACAGACCGAGCAAAGAGGAAATGGTTCCCACCAGAGCTACCTGCCAGCGCGTCAGCTTCCCGGACCACAAGAAACCTTCCGGAAGAGTGTGTACGGCATGGACCAAGTCGATGATGCATCTAGTCATTGCGAGGAACTCTTTCTTCTGCTGCGCTCGCAATGGCGCCAATGCGACGCTGCAAAACAATTAAATGTAAGATAGCAATAGTTTGTATAAAGGTATTTTATATTCTAAACATAATTTCCACGCAAGCACCATTTTGATTATTAGTTTTAATATATATATATATATATATATATATAGTGTGTGTTATTAAGTAGAAGTGTATCTGCAAAGCATAATTGTGGAAAACTATTAAGGAAAAAAAAAGGGTGACCTGGCAGTCTAGGGGTAAGGTGTCAGACTTCTGTGCTGGCGGCCGGGGTTCAATCCTCAGTCCCGGCACAGATTTATCTGATTACCAAATCCTTCCTTCACCTCTGACAAGACATCTTGTGAATGTGGGGAATGCCAGGCCTCCACCAGTGGTTCGGATTCCACGTTAAACTGTAGGTCCTCCATTTCATCTCACAATCACCCTACCATTACACATTAGCGTAAGTGCGTACAACCCGAACGGGTAGTAAGACGCGGTGCTAATAATAATTAAGGAAAAACCATCTGACCAAGATATGAACCCTATTCTCGTCATCGGTAGTCCAATCTCTTAGAAGAGTGATGCCTTAGACCATACAGCCATATAAGCAGGTCATAATACAATAATGGCACCATATTCTATTATTTCAAACTCAGTGTGTCACCTTATATCACAGTCCACGACATTCAGACAAGACTTGTGTCGTTGAAGTATCGCCAGCGTTCTCACATATCTGAAGAAAAAAAAACACCACAAATTACCGTTCTGCTAGAATTAATGATTAGAATTTAAATATTTTGACCAAACGTGTTGAAATAATGAGCATTTCCAATTAAATGATTGGTCTGCCAACTTTATTAATGATGCTACTTAATTCTATACACAAGAATATATTGGCACGAGTTATAACAGTCCGCTAATAAATAGCCAACCTAAGCAAAAAAAAAAAAATATTGTAATGATATTAATTTTTTCGTCTTTATTAATATTGAAGATCATATTTTCTATGAAAATTGGACTGTAGTTTGTGTGTGTGCGGTTAGACCTGTCAACACTTGCTACACACATGTTACGTACAAGACCATCATACCAACTGTTTATCCGACACAATAAAAACCCTCGCTGAATCTTACTTGATGAGTCCGAGATAAAGGGAGATGACCCAACACCAGGATGTAGCGACCCACCAAGGGTTGCTGTCGAGCGTCAGCAGCTTGTGGTCAGCGGCCCATGCTATGTGCTCGATGGGGTAGTAAGTCTGGTCTATTGCGTTCGTCAGCACATTCAGCAGCCTGACGACTTTGTCCTCCTCCTGCCACAAACGAGAGGTCAAAGATTTGAGGAAAAATCAGGAGAAAGGTGTTTGATGAGACCAGAAGAAAGTAGAGGGTTTGCGTCCTGACCGCATATTTCAAATTCAGCTAAAAGTACCAAAGCTGGCTATTGAGGATTTACAATACAATCATTTAAAAAAAATTAGAACAGGCATATCTTGGTTTGTGACGCTTTCGCTCATTTGGTGTTTTAAAGTGTGACTATACATCGAGTAACCGACAGCTGATACAATGGTTTACAGATATGATGCGGCCAGCTTCTTGGTGGACTCGTTGCTTACAAACACAGTAAGCGCTGCATCTTTATGTTACACTACCTCTGTGATCAGGTCAACTACAAACAGTTTATAATTGTTTATTTGAATTATAAAATATGTTTTATTTACGTCAGTGGCCGAATTGTCCAAGGCGTTATTTACATGTTAGACTGGCCTGCTGATGACGGGGAGTTCGGGGTTTGAATCTCGGCCGGGTCTACCGAGGGTGATTTTTCCGAGCCTGGTCTGTAACCTAACCTGTCATGATTGTGAGGTATGCCTGTACCATGCTGCGACTCTAGTCCAGTCAGGGAGGATAGATGGATAGATTGTATATCCTGTTAGTCCTATTCAAAGTTTCCAAACTCCAGAGGGGAGACTATGGAATGAGTCAAAGATACACAGGGCTTGTTAAAAACTGATAATTATAATTGATTGGGGGTATGTTGTTCAGTATAATAATATTACACGTCTGGGCTACAACGATCGTAGACCAGTAGTGGTAAAATTAGAATGTACTAATGTGCCGTTGTCCAGGGGACGCCCGAATGTACTAATCGTACATCCTTTCCGTGGAGGTTCTTTTCGTCTCTTGATGAGATGAGGTGATGGTGATAGTGAATATAAGTGAGTGAAACCAGTGTAAAACACTTAAACCTAACTTAGTAACTAACCAAACCCTGGTGACAGGATAGTTTCTTTTTCAGGGGAAAATACCCAAGGTACCACCAGGGAGTCGATCCCAGGACCCCTAGGCTTGTAGCCAGGTGCAATGACCACTACACCATGGGGCCAGTTATGTTGTTCAGTAATTCGTTTAACAATTATTAACACTAGCCAACTATTATTTTAATGATCTGGCAATTTTAAGAGTGATTTATGAAATATGTTCCTGTAAAACTGGTCACTTAAAAACAATTATGAAAATAAAATGGTCAAGAAACATTATTAATTGATATACCAATACATACTATACTATACCCTTTAATAATAATGATGAGGTTTATACAGTGACATTCTTTGGGACTACACTATGAAGCCTAGATTTCTCTATGCAGACTTAAACCATTCTTGCTCTACATAAAAAATAATGTAACCTTCAACAATATTATGTAAATAGAACTTACCATACCTGTTTCCCAAATCCATATGTTAATGTATAGTTTAGCATAGGTATATCGTCAAATAATCTCAATGTCGTCCTAACGGAACTTAATTCACTGCTGATTTTGTTCAAACTATCAGCATATCTTTCAGACGAAATTAACGTCGATATCAATCTGGTCGAGTAGCACAGTGTTCTCACAAATTTGTCCCTTCCATTATGAGTTGTTAAAAACTTTGAAATGTCTGGAAGACTCATGACTGTTTTCTTTAGAAATGACTTTCAATTACGTATTTGCTTGTTTAAATTAAACTTGTCCTAACACTTATATTTATTTTACACTTCTAAATTTAAAAACAGAAAAGCCTACTACCTCGATAAGACTGCTCTTAAAGGTAAAGTACCTGCGTCTGAAACAGCTGTGAAAATATTGCATAACGTTTCTATGGCAACCGTAATGATATACCAATCATAGACCAACTTTCAACTTCAATGAGTAGAAACTTTGACTATACCGAAATAATCGATATTTAATCGATTAAAACAACTATCTAGTATATGTTCTTAAATAGTTATTGGACGTCAGTCTAGTTTCAATGAAACCCATTTTCATTCCTTGTCCAGTTTGAGTTTTGTCAGGTAATTGTTTTTAAAGCATGTGTTGGTAGCCAGAAGCTGGAAAAAAGTTATATTAAATTAATAAAGTTACTTCATTCCTTTTATTTTTTATATTTTAGCAATAACGTTTCATTGGAGACATTATTATTATTTCAAAACATTAAACAGTTTTATTAAGCAGTAAATATTTAGCTGTGTGTTTAGTTCATCTATGTTTAATCATTTGAATACGTAGTCTCACCGTTCGCCAATAGAGGGCAATCAAAGCACATGTCTTTAAGTCCCCCACTATTGAAAACATTCTTCAAATGTATTAGATGAAATGTTATTATTTGATATACATAGGTCGTCTCGGGACGTTGCGCAAGCTGTATCTTCTTAGCCTACGGCAAGTCTGGGAGAATATGAAGGATGTGAACTCTTCAAAGGGAGACGGGCTGGCCAGGTGAGGAACAATTTACGCTCCTGGTAGCGTATCCCGTGGTCGGTGAGATGACTAATATAATTGGTAGTCACAGTTATAATGGTTGTATTTGTGAGTTAAGCCCACTAGCAACGTTCGTAGTTGTAAAGAGTGTTGCAAGGCGCACACTTACACTACCAGTAGCGAGTCGTTAGGGTATGCAAGATAAGCTCAGCTATCCCAAAAGGTTTTGAAACGGGAGAGAAAACAGTTGGAAAATTGAAAGTTTTATGGTCTTTTTTTAAAGCGTTTTGACATGTTATAAAGAGCGCGAAGCGTATGTGTCAGTTCGCTTTGGCAAGATAAGCTGATGCCTGTCCACCTAACGCACCCAGAGAATCAGTCCCGTGGGGAGCTAGTAGGGTAATGTGCGTGCAACTGTTCATCACAGCCACTGAAGACGAACAGTAAGCCAGCTATCCCCAGCTCATAAATATTAAATTCTGGGCATATATGTTTCAAAGGTTTAGTTCAGTGTATATTGGCTTAGTTTTTGATTGTTATTTGAATTTTATTCTTTTATTGGTTTGTTTTAAATTTCATATCATTAATGTTTTAGGATTTAGTGTATGTACCGTAAAAAAAAAGTGGGAGACACCGTAGACATGAACAATTTATTTTTGAATTCAGTTGACTTGTTATTAAATAAGTTTATTCAGACGTCTTTTGAATGAAAAGTACATTTAAAAAAAATAGCAAGTCCAAAATGAGATATTTCACAGAAGGTACAGCAATAAATAATTAAATGATATTATTATTATTAGTAGTAGTAGTAGCTGTTGTAGTATTAGTAGTATGCCAGTAGGTTACTGTATTATATAACTTCATAAACATCCCATTTTCGACATCGTTAAGTGTGAACCTTTATGAGCGTTCATGACTCAGCTTACCCAAAAACTACCATTACGCTTTAAAATCAAAAGCACAAATTAAATAAGTGTTTATTTTTAGGAAATGTATTTTTTAAATATATATACATATCTGAAGGTATTTTTACTTACAATGAAATTAACAAGACTGTGTTCACTAGTATTCTTGTTTGAAAACGTATATTTTATCACAATTTATACTCTGTTGTCTGATTTATTATCTACTGGATACAATTAAAAATATGTATTCTGTATTACCTATTGTACAAATAATATTGTAATAAACATTGTCAACTTACATCTTGAAAATCGAAATGCGTCTTAGGTAATTAAAAAATGATATATATTCGTAGAAATGATTTACTGCACAGATACAACCATTCTTATAGTAATATCACGCAAAAGCACACACAAATAACAATTTTAAAGCCTTTATTTTGCTTGTTTGCAGTCAATGCTACCCATTGATCTCCATAATAACTGGAAGGACATATGTGCCTGAAATATTTGATCTGTCACCTGTATACCATTGTGTATGAGAAAAGAAAACTTTCGGGTATGTCTTTCTCTCTTACACCCATACAAAGCAATGTGTTTTAGTTAAATGAAATAAATGTGTTAGTAACAGCTTTGAAGGTCATAAAAAGTTCGAAACTGGTAAGTTTTTCCTTTACATAAGTTATGTAGGCTAATATATACGATGATTTTTGAAGGAAACTCATTTGGAAGGCTTTATTTCGTAACAGAATCCTACCATATAGTATTGTTTATGTAGGATAAAATACCTTTCAGAAGGGAATTTCTACTTCCGTTTTAAATGGCCGTTTATCCTACCAAAATACTAATATATAATGGTATTCTGGTACGAAATAAAGCCTTACAGATTGGGATTCCTATTAAAATAAGGGTTTAGTAGATACTGTATTTCTTAAAAGCCTATAACCTAAATTATCGTTTGAAATTAATACTTATACACATAGTATGTCATTCAAACAAATGAAAAACAATTTTTTAGCTAACTTGTTTCATTGTAGTTATTGAACTTTCAACATAATATGTTTTCTGAAATCAATATATAAGATATGAGCCAAGTTTTATTTTTTAAATGGTTATATATCATACTTTCTAAGAACCCATACCCTTTGTGATCGTTTGAAAGTATGCAACTACACAAAGATTGTAATTCAAACAAATTTAAACACGTTTTAAGATACCTTATTCGTTATATTTATCAAACTTACAATATAGCATGGTTTCTGAATCAATATACAAGTCAATAGCCAACTTTAATTATAAGTGTAGTCTTGGCATACTGTAAACAACATGGATATTAATTAAAAATTTTAATATATTAAAGATTTTATTTGTATTTGTACAGTATTACCTGTAAAAATGAATTGTGGATCCTTTAATGTAAATGTTTCTTGAGGCAAGTGTGGTATAATACTTATTTATTGTCAAATAATAACACCTTTATTCATCAAAGATATAGTTTCGCATAGGAACATTGAAAGAAACTGTTAAATTTGTCCCCGCACAGTGAAGCAGACGATAAACTCGAGCGTCACGTCTTAGTCCTTGCCAATACGTATCTTAATTAAGTCCACCCAATATAATATAAAGATCACTGACGCTATCAGACATTTCGTCACACTTTGCTATAAAGAGCGCAGCACCATCTCTTTATGCGAAAAAAGAATTCACTTATCGTATTACTAATGATAAAGTGTATCTTTAATGTGTGTTAAATTGATCTGTGATATATGAAATATTAATTTTCAAGACGGGGGTATATGTTTATTTACATTAAATGTTTGTTGGTCAAACTGGTCTGCTCTCTGCTAACATAAGTGACATTTCATTTCATTTCATTTCAGATAATACGTTTGTTAAACTTTTTTTAAACTCCTTTATAAATATTTTGTATTTTATTGAATAAAAATGAATAGGCTGTTTGGAAAAACTAAACCGAAAGAGCCACCACCAAGTATCACCGACTGCATTACAGGAGTAAGTTTATTGTGAGGTTATGGCTATTTAAAGAGCCATGCAAAAATATTTATGTGGAAGTGAATCATTATTTATATGAAAGGAAAATGTCTAATATTATATGCCCGGGGAGATGGATACGTATCATATTTTAAAATATATTTTTAGGTAATCTATTTAATTTTTTTGTTTGTGCTAATAAATTATTTTGTTGTTACTATCCCCCTCACAATATCTGCGCTGTATTATGAGGTCACTTGCCAACTGGTGTCAACCAATCCCGAACTGTCTCGAAGGATAACTATGCAACTGTCTTTACATCATCACGAAAAAACATTAATAATTGTATGCTCACTAATATCCATGGAGTGGTGTTTGACTGTCAAGTATTTATATTACTTCTCGGCGCAGGCTAAATGTTTTCCGCCACTGCTCAGTTTATGGGAATAATGCTTACAAAGGGAAGGATTCTTAAATTAGTTTTTCTATGTTATATACACTCACACAAAGCTACCAATGATAACATTTCTCTTCATAGCACTGTGTCTTGTGTGTCAGGATAGCAAACTTAACATTGTAAAATAATTAAAATATAGAATTTTAGTGGAAGATATTTAAACTTCCTGGAATTTCATGAAAAAAATGTTGATGCCTGGGAGGTTAGGTTTTGTTTGATTGGGAAAGTTATTAAAAAAAAAGATAGCTAATTGTGTTTTAAAATACTTTTGGTTCTAAGTCATGACATTCTTTTAAATACACTAAGAAACAGGTTTATTTTAAGTTATAAATATTAATGGTCTTCTGTGATCAAGGTGATTTTTTTTTTGAATTTTTAATATTATATGTGCCAGGTCTCCACCGTGGTTCGGATTCCACGTTAAACTGTAGGTCCTCCATTTCATCTCACAATCACCCTACCATTACACATTAAGCGTAAGTGCGTGTAACCCGAACGGGTATTAAGACGCGGGGATAATAATAATAATATTATTATATGCTATATAGACTTAGGCCTATTTTACAATATTAATTTTGTTATTATTGAACCTTTGCTGTGTGTGTGTATGAATGGTAAAAAAATATACATTCTCCATAATATGGTATAGAAAAAAAATTTAACGACTCCCACACTCTCTGCGTAGTACTACTATTCCCTAGTTTATTTGGAATATAATATAATTTATAAAACACGACAGTAATATCCATTTGGGACCAAACATTTCCTACCTATAAACAATTTTTTTTACAGACACCTTTAATTGCATGCTTAACCTAATAAGCCTTAAAACTTTATTAAGTACCTACAAAAAAATTAATCTGACTATGGGAAGATTGAGTCAGGTGTACTGAGGCTGGTTTTCCTCTCTCCCTCCGCGCAAATGCGGGTAGATTTCCTTTTAATTGAACCTTTCTTATCTCTAACCCATTAGTGTAATTAGTATATAGGCTAAACTAAATGAGTAGTAAACCATGTTGCTAAAAAATTGAAAAAAAAGTCTATCAATTATATTTCTAGATACCGGTACAGAATTTTAAGCTCGCTTTAGTTGAAGTTGTGTACAGCAATTTGTGTACAGAAAGTTGTGTACGGCAAGAACGCAACAAGATAATCTCAAAGATCCTCCACAATATCTGAACAAAGTCCTTGTTTAGCTCTAATATTTCTCCCTTCCAAGGTTATTCCACCCTTAACAGCTGTCGTTTTGCTGTCTAATCTACGAATAATATTCGCTACAATTGGGTGAGCATTTATTAGTTACCCTATGGAATGTCTCCAGGTGGACAGTCGAGCAGAGTCGATAGATAAGAAAGTCGCTCGACTAGATGCGGAGCTCAAGAAATACAAAGACCAAATGAAAAAGATGAGGGACGGGCCGGCTAAGAACACGGTTAAACAAAAGGCTTTGCGAGTCTTGAAACAAAGGAAAATGTAAGTACATATTTTGGGATTTGTTTTGTCACTAAACTTGTCTAATTTCACTCTGTTTCAATCAAATGTAAACCCTTTGACCTCACTTGTATCAACATAAAACAAATTGAGAATTTCTGTAAACAAAGTGATTAGAAAAATATTTGGACCTAAGAGGGGGAGAATGGGGAAACTTACACAATTATTAACTTCATGGCTCGTACGAATCCTCCAACATATTAAGGATAATCCAGGCGTGGTCACATGGTGCGTGTGTGCGATGACAGGTTGGTTCACGACATTTTAATCAGGAAACCCGCCTCGGTGGCGTAGTTGGCTAATGCGCTTGTCGTGTTGAGCTCGACTGCTGAGGACGGGGAGATCAAGGTTCGAATCTCGGTCGGGTGAACTGAGGTTTTTTTTTCCTAAATTGTTTTCCACTCTCCCTCAACGCAAATGCGGGTTTACTTCCTCAATTCTAATTCAACCTTCCCAATTCCTAATCCATTAGAGTAATTAGTACTTAAAGCGTTTAACCCGAACAGGTAGTAGGACGCGGTGCTAAATATTATTATTATTTAATCAGGAAACCTGAGTATACAATACCCCTCGGTAGGCCGATACTTCGATGGGAGGGTTATGTGTTAAAATATATTTTAAGGAAGGTTTTGTATCAGGCTAGTGATTGGATGAAGGTGTCGCAGATTAGGGTTAATTGGTGAGCTTACGTTCTGGCGGCCTTGTACTTTGCCGTTCCTTAAGGGCATAGAGTTAGTTATAGCCTATAGGTTAGTACGGTGACATTGATTTGCCATGTTCGCGTTAAGACACAAGTTAAAAAAGCTCTCCGCATGTTCAGGTATGAACAGCAATCTGACAACCTACGCCAGCAAGCGTTCAACATGGAGCAAGCCAACTACGCCGCTCAGACGCTCAAAGAAAAGCAGATGCAGAAAGAGTTCAAAAAGATCAACATTGACGAGATCGAGGTGTGTTTGGTGAAATTATGATAAGTTTCATTGTCAAGGTGGTAGCCTTGAAAGGGGTCCGCTGTTCGGACCCTTCCAAAGGTTCTTCGATCAAACCTTTACTAGCCCATCAGGAAATCATAAATAACGGTAACTGAATTGTGTTCAGAAATTAGAATAATGGATTTAAAAAAATAAATGCTGTCCATAGTAAACAATTGGTTTATCCTAGTGTAATAACTGAGCCCCTTTGTAAACAACAAACTTGTGTCCTATCAGGACATCCAAGATGACATGTCGGACATGTTGGATCAAGCCGATGAGATCCAGGAGGCCATGGGTCGAAGCTACGGTATGCCGGAGGTTGATGAGGATGACCTTGAGGCTGAGCTAGACGCCCTCGGAGATGACCTTGGTTTAGAGGAAGACTCGTCGGATTACCTTGATGACGTTGTGAAGGCCCCCAGTGCCCCGGATAGGGAACCTGGTGCTGACAGCGTCAGGAACAAGGTAAGCAAGATAGTTTTCTACTTTGTCATAATGGTCTGATCTGAAGTTGTTTTTTGGGGAAGATGATTTATTCTCAATATTTTGAAAGCAGTGCTTTCAACTAGACATTGACTGAAAATAAGGGCCTTCCTCACTTCCTGAGTGATAAATTAACTGTCTATTGTCTGGTTGTTGTGTTGACGCGATAATTAGAGGCGTTGCTGGCTATGGAATTAAAGTTCATTAGTGAAAATCAAGTCAGTGTTAGCTTTATTGATGAATTCAACACATTTTGTAAAGTGGTCGGTTTTAGGCCCTTAGATCTCGACCTTTTCATTTATATATATTAGTTTGCCATTGTTTATTTCGTTAATTTAATACCATTCTTAAAACCACTAAATTCATTATGGTTGTAATAGGCTTACAATTGCCCAATATTTATAATATTAAAAGACATTTAATAACATTTTATATATCATTTTACAAAATCTCCCCCCTTTAGTTTATTAGAAATCATGTTAATATAATCAAGATACTGAGAGTACTACACTTATAGTACATTATTGTTTTCCAATCAGTTAGGCTTATTTTAATCTCTATATTACTAAATTAGTCAGTTCGAATGTTTAATTATAAGAAAGTGAGGGGCTTAATGTTAATTATAAGTTGTTAAAATCATAATCAAAGTTGTAAGCAATATATGTTATAAATTTCAATTCATTAACTTCATTTTTAGGCGATTAACTTTTAAATCTAGTAGTTTTTCATTCTTGTAAAGTCTTTGTTGAAATCATCTAAATGTATTGCTTTTACCTCTCACTTTAAGCATCTCGTGCTGTTTTATTTTATCTGTACCCGGAAGCTGTGAGATGCTCCCGTGGTCTCACAGTGGAAAGGGGAGGTTTGGCGGGAACGGCTAGCCAATCAGCGCATCAGATTGTAGCGTCTGTTTTTGACACTATGTGGAAGGGAAGCGTTAGCAACGGGACACTTGCCGGTTAGCACGCGAGCTAGTTAGACGTACTAAGAGGTACGAATAGTCGTTATTTTCGTGTCGGCTTTAGGGTTTTTAGAGATCGGTGGAAGAAAAGGGAGCCCACCATTTGTCTAAATTAGCACAAATATAACCATATTATGTCTGTCTTCAAGACTCAAGTACCAGTTAACCTTTATTTTTTATTTTCATATGTCACTAGTGTTTAAAATGTAATAAAATTTATATTATCTTTTCCCCAAAATGAAACTTCTGAATCAACCTCATCAAATTCAATCTCTTTATTCGAACTTG
The DNA here is from genome assembly GCA_901482245.1 of Timema douglasi. Lineage (NCBI taxonomy): Eukaryota > Metazoa > Arthropoda > Insecta > Phasmatodea > Timematidae > Timema > Timema douglasi. The sequence goes on from CABEEJ010003849.1 coordinate 64,478, forward strand.
TTCCCCACCCCCAACATTATTTAATCAACTCCTAGCTGCTCTACCGAACCAGCTGGCTGTCGCGGACAAGATCTAGAGAAGAAGATGGAGACAAGGAGGAGTTAGACTAGTTAGAAATGTCGACCAACAGTGGGGGCCGATGGTTCGATATCTGACTAGGCACACTAAGGCCTTAAAGATGCCCGAATTCTCTCAAAAAGAACTGCACCGAGATAGAATGTGCTTAAAGAGGAGATTAGAAATGATCGGTGTAGCTATCGAAGCTAGAAACAGATCTATGCACTTCAAAAAGCACCCAGTATATTAATGACAAATATTACAAATATATAAACAAAAAAGTAATTTAAATCAGGGTTTAGATTAGGACACTTACCTTTGAGTGATACTAAAATAGAAATGGTTTAAAACACAAAATTACCCCTTTTTTAAAAACAAACTTTCACTGTCAGTTAATGTTTAATTTACAATTTCTATTCGAGTATCACTCGGGTAACTGCTGGATGGCTACACCTCTTTATTTAAACCTCTATATATAGTACAAACCGCTTTGGTGGCCGCATGGTCTAACACGCTACTCTGGCAGTAGACTAGACTACCGAAGACAAGGAGATCAGGCTTATATCGCGTTCGGGTGCACTGAGGGTGGTTTTACACTCTCCCCCCATACAGATGTGGGTACACTTCCTCTAAAATAAACCTTCCTAATCCCTAACGCATTCGAGTAGTGAGATGTGGTGGTAAAAAAAGTACGACTCAATTTTCAGGCGAAGGACCAAAATAAGAATAATACAAACACATGTATCTTTTGTTGTCAACATTGACGACAAAGTACTATGTATCTTTTTCTCTAGCACTGTGTACCACTACCTTTTCAGGTTGTACACATATTAATCAATATAACGCTAGTGTTGTTTTACAGGTATTGATAATATCAATCAAAAGTTACAGAAGTACATCTCACCCTTTTTTATGAAAATTATACTGTAGTAGGTCATGGATTTAATCTTATAGCTACTTGTTTGTTTTCTTTGTGTGCCGAGTGTGGATGTTAATGGACTTGGTATCGACTAAACTTGCTCTTGTTTGTTAGGATGGAGTCCTGGTAGACGAGTTTGGGCTGCCTCAAATAACCAAATCATAAAACCAACCTGGCACACTTTCTCGGAACCATCGTCAACTTCAGGCCGACTGCCGTAACGAAGAGCTGTGTTTATGTTCATTTAAAAGTGTACATCGCTTGTATTTATACTATGGTCTTACTATCAATACATTTGAAATGGAATGTGATTTAATATAAGTATTTTACAGTATTTGTTGCAAATACAGGGTGTCCATTGACCTGGAAAACAGAGAATCTGATCAAATTTTTGGAATTTTCACTTATTCCCTTAAGAATAAATTCATGTTTTATTTACAATAGTCAAAATAACATTTTTTATTTCCGTTAATACACACCGCAATCTCTTTTAACACAGCTGTCCCTGTTGAGTATACTAATCTCAATTCTCTTTTACCCCTTCATAGTGTGACACAATTTCATAATGTTTGTAATATATAGCGACTGGAAAAGTTGAAAATGTCAAGGGATTTTAAGTATGGTCTAGCTGGACACCCTAAAACACATTTTTGGTCAAATTTAATTAAAATAATTCTTCATCAGATTCATTTCGGCATTAGATGTGAAACCCTTTAAATGAAGATAAAAAATAGACTTGTTACAATTCCATGATTTATTAAACATGATTAACTACTTAGGCAAATATTTATGTATTTTGACCAAAACGTTTTTTTTTTTAAATTAAAGTTGGCAACTATGTTTACCTTGACCAGAACTTCCTTCCATCCCAGCTTAATTTGTAACAGTGTTTCTTTTTGTGAAATGATGAATAATTTGAAATGTTTTCCAAGAAAATAAGACACTATTTATATATATTTTGCTATGGTAAAAGTAAAAGATTATAAAAATTTTGCTAAATATTAGAGATGAGACTCTCAGATCCTTTATTTCTTGTATACTATTGCACTTGAAGAATTCAATATTTGTAAAAATCTCAAAAAATTATCTTGAATACAATTATAAAGTTCTTGACTTTAAATAACAGTTTTATGCAATTGGTAAAAATAATTTTCTAGACTTGGGTAGCTTATAGAATAACAAAATCACAAAAATGAACAAATTTGTATTAATATAATTTACATAAGAGTGTGTTTTCTCAGTTATTTACATCATTAATATCATTTGTCAGTCACCTTAAAACAACTTTAAAAACACCTTTTATATCTCCATTTTAACTTAAATTGTACACTTTTAAAGATTCAAGAAATATAGGATCTGACCCATATTTGCTAAACACCTATAACATTTATGCCTAATCATATATATATATATATATATATAAAGTATCCCATTCATTGCAGACACATTGTTGTGTCCTAAGATATGACCACCAGAGACATTGTTGTGTCTTAGGCTATAACCACCAGACACATTGTTGTGTCTTAGGCTATAACCACCAGATACATTGTTGTGTCTTAGGCTATAACCACCAGATACATTGTTGTGTCCTAAGATATGACCACCAGAGACATTGTTGTGTCTTAGGCTATAACCACCAGATACATTGTTGTGTCTTAGGCTATAACCACCAGACACATTGTTGTGTCTTAGCCTATAACCACCAGACACATTGTTGTGTCTTAGGCTATAACCACCAGATACATTGTTGTGTCTTAGGCTATAACCACCAGACACATTGTTGTGTCCTAAGATATGACCACCAGACACATTGTTGTGTCCTAAGATATGACCACCAGACACATTGTTGTGTCCTAAGATATGACCACCAGAGACATTGTTGTGTCTTAGGCTATAACCACCAGATACATTGTTGTGTCTTAGGCTATAACCACCAGACACATTGTTGTGTCTTAGCCTATAACCACCAGACACATTGTTGTGTCTTAGGCTATAACCACCAGATACATTGTTGTGTCTAAGGCTTAGGCATGGTCAAAATGTTGCTTCTCTAATTTAACATAATTTGTTTTTTGTAAATAAATGTACACTATTATATAAATTCTGTTCCGGGGTTTGCGAGATCAATCTAACAGAAACAAATTGTAAAACTTGCCGTGTTGATTGAAGCTAGAACTTGTAAACATATTTATCATTGATAACAACAATAATTGTGCAAATATAGAACAAAGTTGTATTTTCTTGATAAATAGTTGCATAATATAGGCCTAATTAAATGAATAAATATGTCCACAAACGAGCGAGATTGGTGAAAATGATTTAGGTCAAATAAATGATTATGTAAAATATTAAAAATAGCAATGATAATTAGTAGCATAGTTCTTTTCACTAATGTGCCATTAATGTTTGAATCTTAATAAAAAAAATTAGTTAATAACTATTAGAGAAGTTGAAAAAAAAATGAACCTATGCCCATAAATGTTAAAATTTGTCTACTCGCATAACCCTAATTTTGTTAAACAATATTTGTGAAAGGGTTTCTTTATATACAAATTGTGCTATTATATTTAGACACTTTTCTAATAAGTTTTATATATTTGTGTATGTCTTTCTGTTATTTAGATTTATGTATTGTTTAGCAAAAAAAAACTATTTTTTGTTTGATAATTATAGAAAGTTATAAATAAACCTGTATTTTTATGTAATTATTTATTACCTAGCAACATATTTTTCCTCTACTCATCTTTGACTCACAAAATTCACAGGGGGCTTTTAAGAGCATCAAGTAAAGTTTTAGTGACGGTTCAAGTTTTACTACTAGCAACACCATTTTGACATTAAATTTTATCTTAATATAAAAAAAAGTGATTTAAAAAAAATGGTTGAAAACACTTTATGGGGGAATTGTACTTAAAGAGGTGGTCAGGTGAACTAAGGGCGATCGCTCTTAAATGTTTTTCCAGTCTTACTATACACAAATGTAGATACATATCCTCAAAATTTTATCATATTATTTCTTATTGGTGACCTGGCGGTCTAGGGGTAAGGTGTCAGACTTCTGTGCTGGCGGCCGGGGTTCAATCCTCAGTCCCGGCACAGATTTATCTGATTACCAAACCCTTCCTTCACCTCTGACAAGACATCTTGTGAATGTGTGGAATGCCAGGCCTCCACCGTGGTTCGGATCCCACGTTAAACTGTAGGTCCTCCATTTCATCTCACAATCACCCTACCATTACACATTAGCGTAAGTGCGTATAACCCGAACGGGTATTAAGACGCGGTGCTGATGATAATAATATTTCTTATCCCATTAATGTAACTGTACAAGTAGTAAGGGGCAGTAGTCTGTCTCGCACTGCAGAGGCGATCCAACTGGAACTAGACATTGCATCCGTGTAGGTAGGTCTATGTACTCGATTAGAAAACAGTGAAACTATCCTAAATTATCACACTCCTGTGAAAAACAATGTTTCGAATGTAACTGTGCATTTGGACTCTCTAAGTTAATGTGAACATCGCGAAAGATAATTAAAAAAATCATGACTAGCACTATAAATTAATATTTTTAACTCTGGAAGGACCAGAAAATGCAAATAATTTTATTTAAAAAAAAATGTATCAATTTATTTGCATTGGCACTTGCCAACCTCAGTTGTCTTGGGTTAAAGTGCTTGTCTCGGCCCGAAGTTCTTGGTTTCGAACCCAGCCGGTGTCGACAGATTTTTCTTAAGTGATAAAAAATCCCTAGCAAAACTTTCTTCGTCGGTCCCGTGTCGATTGTGGCTTGTAAAAGAACCCTGGAAGGCATGTGAAAATAACTTTCCAGCAAAATTGGTAGGAGCTTTCACTCTCGCTAATAGAAATTCTTGTGTCTTTATATAATCAGCCAGTTCAAAAAGTGCACGTTAAATACTTCAAATAAATAAATAAAAAAATAAAATATATTGGCGATTATAATTCTGAAACAGTTGAGTTGGTTTCCAACACACACTACTTAATTACTTTATATGAATAGTATATAAATTGTAACTTATTGTAACTTTAGGTATTAATTAATACTTCGTCTGCCTTCAAGACACAAAAATAAAATTTCTTATATTGCACTAGA